>VUQG01002593.1:16073-38109 GCA_015106755.1 Etia nguti
TTGGGTCTTTTAAAAAAAAAAAAAAAAAAACACAGAAAAGCTGCCTCAGAGAGAGTAAAGGCATTGTGGCATGAAAGGATTTAAGAGGGATTCTTATTGTCTGGCATAGCAATGATCATGTCTTTATTTCAAGAACAAAAGACCAGCACTTTGTTGCAAATACTTGCATGAGACAGTAAGAATTCACTGGGAACTTTAAAGGGTGAGTCGCTGTCTTCTGTGTCCTTCAAGCATGATCCCCTCTGCAGTGGAAGACTTTTTTTTTTTACAACAAATATTAGGCAGCACAAACGTGGTATCCTCTTAATCCAGCATTTTTTTTTTTTTATTACTGTCATATTGATCTGGTTGAAACTAGATAAAGGCACTTGTCCCTGCAGATTGGACTGTTCAGCATTCTAATCACATTCTTTATTTTTCCTGGCTGTGCAGCTTTTTATCATTATTTGTCCTACTGCACTAAATACAAAACTGAATCGATAGGAGCGGCGCCTGTAGCTAAGTTTTCTTTCTGAACTAATTGAAGAAAACGACTGCTACAGGGCAAACATCTCCGATTGGTTTCTGTTTCAGTCACTGAGAAGCACATAACCACGGACTCTATGAACAGTGATCTGCAAGGCTGCATCCACGCTTGTCGATGGGGATTTTATCCAACATAATATTAACCAATCCTTTTTCAGCGTAAATATTTATTCTGCTTAGTTTTATTTGTTAGTCGTTCTTGCCTAAGCTTGGGCTGCGGCACTGCCTGCTGGTTCAGATTTTGAAAGCCATGTTAACAGATGACCGTTGCTCCAAATCCCACTGCCAGCGCTTTAGCTGACGTGCCATCTCAGTTGCAGAAAGGCAAATTGAAATTTGCACCGTGTAGCTACGGGTGTTGCATGAATGATTTTACAAGTTGGGAAGTTTTTTTTGTTTGTTTTTTTGTTGAATAGTAAATGGAATCGCTCTGGGCTCTTATCAGACTTCAGTAGAAAAAGCACGTCAGATGGGACACATCTGCTACTGCATATCTAACTGCTGGCTACCCAGCTATAATATAATCTGAATAGACATTAAAAGTAACTGTTGATTCCAAAAAAAAAATTCTCCCACATCTGTTGCTAATTCTATTATTTTGACACCATTATCCAACAACTCAAAAACAATTTGTACACTAGCTGAAAACATGCCCGATGTAAATTCAGTGGAAGCGTTATCGTCCGAGCCTCACTTCCACCCTGTCCAATACAACTCTTTCTTGGCTCTATTTTATTCAGGTTCCCTGCAGCTAGTGTGCTGATTCAATTAGCTTCCAAATGAAGTTATAGAAGAGATGGTAAATCCATCTGCTTCTCTGATTCATTTGGGTGGGTTCTTTTTAGCGTTTCCTCCCTTCCACCACATCCTTAAATGTACAGGTCTAAAATCTGTGTAAAATAACTCATTTGTTCTTATTATCAAAGGAAGCCATCTTATCCTTCAGCACCACATCCTGATCCTCGTCTTTCCCTCTCTCTCTCTTTCTTCCTCTGTTCCTGTCATTCCTTCTGACCTAATGCAGGATGCATTTATCTGTTCTATCCCGGGATGATTGATTCATGAGTCGGCAGCAGAGCATGCTGTGGTTCTGCAGGAATTGTCAGAAGTGAAGGTGCCAGATCTTAAATTGGTGCAGCAGAGATTCTCTGTGTTTTGCATGTGTATCTTGTGGTTTCAGCGTGTCTGGAAGCCATCTCTTGGCACACAGGGGCATCCGCTACTCACATCTGTACACTTAAATCAGACATGATATCTACCCAGGAGAGTATGGACTGAATTTAAGGAGCACGGCTACATGCTAGAGTATTATGATGAATTTAGAATAGTCTGAAGCCAACCTGTGGCTGTGTAGATATGATATTGCAGTATGCACTTATAAATAAGGTCTGTTTTCTAATTTCATCACTTCCTCTTTTTATTGCTTATGAGGCACTCCACTTCCTTCTCTTCCATTTTGTGCACTGTGTGTTTATATGTGTCCATATGTGTGAGAATTTGATATGAATATTTCATATACCGTGTGAGAAGGAGGAGATGGAAGCGAGGAAAGTGGTATGATGAGATGTAAGAGCAGCACTCGGAGTAAACATTTTTTTTTAAACTGCAACCTCATTTGCACTACCTCCAGAAAGAGTAATCAGCGATAAAATGGAAAACCTTTCTTTAGGTTATTAAATCATTTTACATTTTTTACGCCTGCTTAATATTTCAACAGTAAGGAGTTCTCTTCCCACCAGCGTGAGTTACAGATTTGAGTTCAGTCAAGATCACACATGGAGACAGAATGCTTTAGATTTTTCGCTGTGAGTAAGTGTCCATCAGATGTCTAGCCACAGTGAGCATTAAACAGAGTGTGAAATTCCCCAAGTCCCTTACTACTGCACCATCAAGACCATTTTTTTACGCGTGTGGATCCGACACCCACACTTCACTCATTCTGACATGGGAAGCATCTGGCTACAGATGATGTTCTCCGTGCCGTAATAGCTCTAAATGATCCAGATGACCATGGTTGATTTCTTTCCTGTTCCTTTTGCCATGACCAATTCCCTGCATCGGTGCAACCATTTAGACTTAACTTGACATGCTGAAGTGAGGCTCCATCTGTTTTATGGCTACAGTATGTGCTCCAAGTTTTCTAAAAGAGGCCTTTTCAGATAGCAGTGCTTGTGCTGTAACCCACTTGCTTTGATTAAAGTCTGACTTTGCTTTGGAGCAAAGAATGGAAATTAAATAATCATTTAATAATCTGAATAGTCACTTTCTCCTTTAAAGCATGGAGCTGTGCTTTAAAATTGTGGATTGGGTAAATGAGGTCTGAAAAACAAAAAGCTGACCTTGCAGGTATTTCTGTTTCAAGCTGTGACTGTAAGGTGGATGGTCATGTTTCACTACGAATTTATCAAATTGTTTTTACTCCATAAAAGGCTGATGCGACATTGCCATCACCCTGCCGGGCAGGCGGCAGGGTGATGGCACCTTACACAGCTGCCTCTTTAAGACAACTGTTTTTATGATTTGGCGTTATATAAATAAAACTGAATTGATCAAATTATGCATTTTTGTGATAGGCTGCTAGTAACAAAGTGCCTAAAGATCCATCCATTCATTCTCTTCCACTTATCCTTATCAGGGTCCTGGGAAGGCTGTAGCCTACCCCAGCTGTCATAGGGCGAGAGGCGAGGTACACCCTGGACTAGTCTGTCACACGGCTAACACATAGAGACAGGCAACCATTTGCACCTATGGGCAATTTAGAATCACCAATTAACCTAACCCCACTAAAGTACTTTCCTCATAAAATGGCCAGGCACAATTAAACAAAGAACTTCAGAAAGTCTGGAAAACATTTGTTCAACACCACTTTAAAAATGACAAGAAATATGAAGAAATGAGGAGTGTCTCTTCTTTACTTTTGAACTGTTCATTTATCTCCTGTTATAAATTCTGATGCTGAAATATCAGCAAACAGCTAATTTTAGCCAATACATCCACCCCATCAATATACTGGTCTAGCTCTCTGATTTATTATATATCTAGTATGGACACATTTATGGATAAACATTCTCATGCTGTGCTAAACTGCCATTCTGTCAGGTTTGGCTGATAGAGTACAAGTCCAAATGTGAACCTCCAAATGTGGTTCAATTAAAGTAAAGGTTGAAGTTTGACAGGCAGAGCTTGTCATGTTTGGGAGATTTGTAATTCGCCTTTTGTTTTAATCTACTTTTTCTTTTTACCAAAAATTGCTTATTTAAGTTTGGGGAAACACCAGGGAAAACACAAGGACCCCTACTGCCTGTATGTGAAATGCCAGCAGTGTTTGGCACCGTAGCAATTAAAATTGACTTGATTAACACGATCAAGGCTTAACAGACATGCTGAAATGCTAACTTTAGCCACATTAGCATTCACGGGATAAATGGAAATTATACTGCTGGTGTCGCTAGATAAGATGTACAAACAAAATTATTTATTTTTAGCAACAAAGAATTTAAATTCAGTTACATGCAGCATTGCTTCATTCGAGTGTGCTGCCAGGAAGACGAGAGGGAAAGGAGTGAAGAGAGTGCAGAGGAGGATGTTTAATGCATGCAATGTTCATGGCATGTATAACTGTTTGCCTTTCAAATTTGTGTGTTTGCAATTCGCTGTGAGTTACTGCTTCCCTCTCATTTTGGCTGGAAGATGTGCTTTGACCAGCCAACCAGCTGACTCTCTGACAAAGACATGGCACATGAAGACTTTTCTTTCAGGCGACTGCATTTGATTCTTATTTTGACATTTAGAACTTTTGAAATCAATATATTCAAGTCAAATTAAAAAAGAAAAAAATGTTCATGCCTGAGTACGAACGGTCACGGCCACACTGACCAGCCTGTTATGCTTTCCCTCTGTGACATTGACTTTTGTATGCTAAATGCTCCAGGGCAGCTTCAAACTGCCTGCAAACCTTCCTTTCAGCGTGTGAGAACTCGGCAGGCATTTATACCAGCCCGGTCACAAAAGGTGTAAGAAAGGAAGATTCACTATCTGTGAGCGTGTGTGTGCACGAGCCATACTGAAATTTGTAGGAGTACGCAGATCTCGGTCTGCGTGCTAATGCATGGAGCCTGTTGACTTGTGGACTTGAAATTCTTTGAAATTCTATATAACATGGCTGCGAAAGACAGATGGTAACCGAAACAAAAAAAATGATCATTTGTACTGCACTGTGGAGTAGAAAACAACATCACAAGGAAAAAGTGAAGTTGATTGAGCGCTGGTGCGTGGGTTTGTGCGCATCCACGAGGAGGAACGAGAAGAGAATGAGTCATTATTCACCCGTGGAGCAGGAGACCTCCATAGGTAACGTAAACAGAGGTGTAACATTAGGTGAGTTATTGTTCCCTTAAATTATATAATAAAACAATATAATCTGAGCTGATTAGAGTTAGTGACAACAGTATTTTATCAAACAAATCACCTAACAATGAAGTGTACATTTACGGACAAGCTAACACTTCCTCAGATATATACTGTATATTTGTCACCCGAGGTAGTCAATAATCCTGCCTGAGGTTAAGTCATGCATCTCTGTTTTATTTACAGTAAAGCTTTTTATCATGTTGGTTTTATATACTGACATTTTTACAATAATAAACAAATATATCTGATATTCACTTTTCATATTTCTGGGGATGTCACCCAGCATGTTTAGAGCTACCCCATGCTGAAAGTGTAAACTTTCTTAAAATATTTAAATTTTACCACAATTAAGGTCTCGTTTTTCAATGTTCAATGAGTTTTAAGTCTTTTTTTTATTTCAGAAATTTAAAGGTGATTTGTAAAGCCATATGTTGCACTTTATTTTTTGTATGCTATCATTTTCACTTTCATGGTACTGGGACAATGTGCTGTCATACAGAGAAAAAAAAAACACTTTGTAAGCTCAGCGAGACTCAGACCAGTGGTTCATTTTATGAAATAGGCTTAGCCAGCTCACCTCTGTGTGCAGTGGCACATCTTTAAGCTTAGAAAGGTATCATAACACAAACAGGCTCATTTTTGCACTCAGTAAAGAGGTGCTGTACTCACTGAACCATCTGTCTGGAAATTGTCTGCCTGCAGTCTCATCCCTCAATTTTTTTTTTAGTAATTTCACGTGTGCTTTTTGGATTAAAGATCTTTTTTTGGAGACAGGTGGTTTGAACCAGTATATAAAAGTGTTTGCCATTTGGCATGTTATGCTGTTTTCAGATGGTATTACATGTCACCAGCTGCCTCTCTGATAACTCATACATAAGTCAATGCAAATGGGCTATTTCTCCGTGTAATGGCTCCCTTATTTGACTTCGCATCAGCAAACAGCAGGAACAGTCTACAAACATCCACAGTGGTTCAACTGTCTGTTGTGATTACTCAGTCCAATATATATCAGTCCACAAAAAGGTACACTGTGACATTAGGTGGCTTTGTTTAGATTGAAGAAAAATGCTTCAAACATCCAGTGATAAAAACTGTACAATTCCTGATGATTGACTAGTGTAATTATCAGATTTGTAAGGTGTCTTTTATGTGCTTTCTTACAGTATTATGTTTATAATCATATTCCTTCGACTGCTCCCTTTAGGGGACTCCACAGTGCATCATCTGCCTCTTTCTCTAGCATCCTCCTCTGTCACACCAACCCTCTGCATGTCCTCCTCTACATCCATGAACCACCTCTGAGGTCTTCCTCTTTTCCTCCTTTTCCACAGTTAAGCAGCATTATTGAAGAATGTGAAGAATAGTTTTAAATGCCTTCGTTATTAGTTTTTGACATTTTCCATTAAACGGTTCTCAACTTTAACTTAGTATCTCAGTGTTTGTTGGTTTTAAACTACTTGGTTAGTCCAATTTTTTCCCTTGTGACTAAGAAATTAGTAGCCAGGAACATCCCTACCCCCAACTAAAATCTTAACACCACCAGCTCTGTCTCCTGTATTTTAGTAATTAGATTTTAGCATTAAAAATGTCATTTCGATTTAAGAGCTTGCACATACTGGTGGATTAACCGTTACAGAAACATGAAAAAAGGATTTTGGTAATTGCCACTGCTCATAATTTAGGGTAGCTGTGACATAAATCGTACATTGGATGGAAGTCTTTTTTTCTTAAAGGTGAGATTAAAATCAAACAACACACCCAAGTTTCTAACAGCTGATTTTACATGAATAGCAAAGGAACCAAGGGAGGACTTTATGCTTGGATGGAGCTTGCCTAAAACAGTGTTAACAAATTCAGTTTAATGCTACGTTTCATTAGCAATGAGAGCCATTAACATTACCAATTAACATATGCAGGACTGACTGCCCCAATGCAATTTTGACTGTTATTATGCCTGTAATACATGAAACGGAGTTATAATTTGTTCTTAATTGCATCACACGTGCATTTTTCTCTGACTGCTGAACTTGACACAATTCAACTTGATTTTTTCTCAGCATTGCCCTGGTCTTCTTACCAGGCCATGTGCTACTTTATCATGCTACCAACTGAGTTGTAGTAATATGACAAGCTGTTCATGTTCAGCGTGATCACATGAAGCGTACGGTACATTGTTTAGGTTTTCATGAGTAAGTAAACAAACCTCCCACAGGTATGTGGAAACTTCCTGTAGACAGAAAAGCACTTTTTAATGTCCTTGTTGCATCTTTAAGCTTTAATGATAGCTGCCCTGTTGTGGGGTTTATGGGCCGTAGCACTGTCCTCTTCATGACTGTGAGTTGAATTCTGAATTCTGCACTGTAAATATACAGTACACACAAAGACACAACACTTCCCTTAGGCTACGAAGATTAAACGAGTCTTCGCTGCATACAGTTAAATCAGCACAGCTGGACGAAGAATGTTAGCAGGTTGCTATATATGTGCACGTACTGTATTCATAATATAGAAATGCGGCTCCTTATTAAGCTTTCCTCTCGCTGCATTAATCTTCTTTATCCTGCAGTGGCAAAACCATTCCAATAGGAACAGGACATTTGAATACCAACTCAGAATGAGTGGGAGAGATGAGTGTTTCTCTGACAGAAGTGCACAAACATTTCTACTTTGCACAAAGCCATCAAAGACAAAGTACAAATAAGTAATTGACCCTGTCTTCCTTTTGCCTCTGTGGCTCACGGTTCTGGTAATACTGAGAGCTTAGATATGAGATGAATCTAATTTTGTAATCTCAGACACAGAAAGCCAAATCCTAAAATAGATTCTCGTGTTTCACTTCTCTGTAAATTGTACGCCACAAGCATTCAGAGATTGCTACAAAGACTTCACACGCTCCTAGTTTGTCTGGGTTAAAAGCTCGTGGAGGAGAGAATGGGGTTGAGAGCGTGATGGAGGAAAGAACAGAAGGTGGGGGCTGGAGGAGAGGCCGTGCTTTAACAAGCTTATCTCGCTCCCTAATGCAGTTTGGGCCATCAAAGCGTTGAGAGGCGGCGACGCTAGGGGCGGTCGTATTTTTTGACCGCTACCTGTGACAGCAATTACTGGTTCCCCTTCAAGCATGCCTTTGTTTGGTGGCAGACTTGAATGTACGGGTAGAACAAGATTACGTCAATGTTTTGCAACTGCAGCATAATCAAAGCCTCACAATGCAAGGTGCCGTGCCCCTCTGAATCAACCGAGCTAGCTCTGCCACCATTTCTTTCTGGACCCTTTATTCAGGAGGTGGCGTGACATTATTTTCATTATAACAGAGTTGGGTTTTTTTTAAAGGTATACATCACAGGCAAATATTCCACAACACTTCCACAGCTTCTCTTAGAAACAGCAATGAGAACTGTGTTGCATTAAAAAAACGGAGGTGTTGACAAAATTCATTTGAAGGTGGAATTTCATGAATAGCGCTTTCACAACAATTACACAATGCAGCGGATACGGTAGCATGCTACCGTATCCGCTAGTTGCATACCTGTGCTTCAGGTATTCATGTGAAATACATTTTCCACTCCCAAACCTTTGTTCTGCTTTCAATAGCTTATCATCTCACCTATGTTGGCCAAGTTAATCCCTTTAGAGAGTGTGTCCTTTACCTCGCAGTCACTAAGGCATGCGTGTCAGGACCTTCAATGCCATGAAAAACTATGTGCCCCCTTCCTGATTTCTTAGTTTTTTGCACATTTGTCACACTTAAATGTTTAAAATCATCAAACAAATTTGAATATTAGACAAAGATAACCAGAGTAAATACAAGGTTCAGGTTTTAAGTGATGATTTCATTTGTAAAGGGAAAACGTTATCCAAACCTACCCGTGTGTAAAAGTAACGGCACAGTCGGTTGTGCCAAAACATCTCCATCTGATTTTTTTCTGGACTTTCACTTGGCCCCTCCAAAATCAAAATTACAATAAAACCCCAAAGTTTTGTCTTAGCATTAATGCAAATGAGATGACAACAAATCTTAGTACCTGGTATTACAGAGGCTTTAAATGATGACATTGTGCTGTGTGCTGTGCTACATAAGCAGACACAGATTTGCATTACAGTGAAGACGTTTTTGTCTCCTTCCTTATTTCTCAGTTTTTTGTTTAATTTGTTTGATCTTCAAACAAATCTTAATTACTCAGGTTATCTTTGGGTCATTTCATTACACAGAGATAATCTGAGTAAACATTAAATGTATTAAAAAGTTATTTATCACCAAGTTTACCTCTGAATGGCTCAAAAAAACAAAATCAAGGTTTTCTAAGGTTACTTCCCTGCTCTTTCTTTAGAGGTGACTTTTCCCCCTCTGCGTATTCATGTCGTTTCTTTCAGTTTTATTTTACCAATTTTATAACTTCCTCTTTTTGTCTGTTGTTTTTTTGGGGGGGGGTTCTTCATTTGCATCTTGCTTACCTGATAGTTTTCTGTGCATTTACAGTCTAGTCCCTTGTTGGTTGTGTCAGCCTTTGTGTGTAATCCTAAGCTGCATTCCTCTGTTTTGACACTAGTGGTTTTTTATTGTGTCCCTTGCAAATTTAGCTTTCGGTTTACTTGTTTTCTTTGAACTTTGTTGAACCAGCTTCCTGAATTTTTATATTCCTTTGGCTTGTCATTAAGGCTTAGGTTTTGCAAACTACCTGTCAGCCTCTGGTGTCCCGCATTTGTGTGTATGTTTGCATGTGTGTGTGTGTGTGTGAGAGGGAGAGAGAGTTTTGTTTTTTTCCCCTAACTCGTCACAACAGATAATGCAGTCAACTGGAAAGTGTTTTGTGATGTGCCAAGCTGCACTGCAGGGTTCTGTAATGTGTCAAAACCAGGAGATGGAGTGAAACTAAACCATACCTCATGCATTAGTTTGTTTGCTTATTTGTTTAATCTACGAGGGGGACCTATTTTGATTTGTCAGAACAGTGTGACGCAGTATAAGTTGGCCTGTGACCAGGCCAATTAGTGTGATGCATGGTGTTCTTGGCGTTGTGTACAGCATATTCAGCAAAAGAAACAACTCTGCATACTTACATTTCTCTCATGTGCTCGCTGCACCTCTAAATTTTGCAACTATCTATGGCACAGCAAAATGCCAAGTGGAACCCGGTATTTCATCCTCTGTTCATAGCAAATTGGTGCCACATTGATGTATGTGCTAAGACAGCTTTACTGTTAAATTTGAGCTACTTTGTGAAAAAGGGGGATCAGCCGAAAGCAGCTTCTTTGATATCACCTACGCAGTGTTGTTATTATTTCGCTGTTAACTGTTAGTTTGCTGTTTATCTAATATAAAATAATGTCCTCATTTAAAAATGGAAGATAAAAAACAAAATTACCTCTTTTTTTTTTTTTAAATGTGTGAAGTGCATGTTAAACAACAAGAACAATAAACTTTTTTTGCTGTTCTACAGAGATTTTCAGGTTTTCACTGTGTTAAAGGGGTCTCACATTACACACCCACTGATTTCTGAGGAAAAACAAACTATTTAATTAGTAATACTGCACTTAAACCTAATAAAGGTATGCATGGTTTTGCTGAGCACTATATTAAAAATTACTTTCAATCCCTTTCACTTAATGGATGCGATATTTATTTAACCTAATTATTATGGTGTTAAAATCTCACCCAAAAAAGCTCGATTCTTTAAGATTATCATCTCCTTGGTCTAAAGTGTAGCCTGTATCCTGAGATTCTTCTTGACTTCATGTTTTGTTTCAGCCCAACAGTGTTATGTACTTTTCAATATAATAAAGCATAATTGAACATTAAAAAGCCTATAAATGTAACAGTTTGTGTATTTACTGCCTGGAACCCTTGCGCAGTAAATTGTTTGCAACAAATGAGAACCTATTAAAAATTAACCCAAATGGAGCAGTGTGGGTCTCAGAAGCTGCTGCAGCATGCAATTTCTGTTTTGCTGAGGCGAGATTGTGGACTTAGCCTTGTTGTTCAATATTCTGTGAATAATTGAAACTGACTTGACTGGCGCCCAGTGTCTTTATTCAGTAAATCCTCAGATAAAATCGAAAGGAAAAATGCTGACTTAATCCTGAAAACGTAGCATATCTGACACTTTACTACCTGAGTTTGTTGAGCAATCGAATTTATCATTCTGGTTTTGTCTCTCTTTCTCTCTGCTCCCATCTCTCCTCGGTCTTTGCTCCTCTCAGGTGGACTTGCTTGTGCCAACCAAGGTGACAGGTATCATCACCCAGGGAGCGAAAGACTTCGGCCATGTCCAGTTTGTTGGCTCATATAAAGTCGCTTTCAGTAATGATGGAGAGCAGTGGAATGTATATCAAGATGAGAAGCAGGGGAAGGACAAGGTAAGTTGCTTTTACACTACATATTGATTGTTTTTATTTTATTTTATTTGAACGAACGGTCACACTTAGCCAAACAAACCTGAAGCAGACAAAACTGTAGAAAATATCAAAGAGATGTGTAAATGTGTTATGAGGTGTTAAATTGTGAAAATGTCCATCTTGGAAGCTGTCTGTTTCTCCTTTCCATTTCCTCTTAGCATCTTCTTATCAGTGTCTCAAACTGAGCTGTCCTGGTCTGTCCTATTGCCTTTCTCTGGTTTGAGATCAGATAAGACCACCCTGTCAACCTGGCCAGGCCAGTGCTATGCTGAAAATCTTGTTTACGGTCCTTCAGCAGAGTACAAATGTCCATTCCAATCGCCCACAACAACAGAGACAGTGCAGAGCTGCAGCGGGGCTCTTTGTTGATATCAGGGAACCTGCAGACATAGGCTAACAGCTAAAGCTGGAGCGTCTTGTCTTTCAGATACCGATTGCAAGAGAGGCTGTGTTTACTTTTCGATCTTGCTGTGTTATTGAAAGATAAGGCCTACCTCTTCATTCTGATTCATCCAATGCTGATGTGTCGAATTCAAGAAGCCAAATACGCATGAAACAACTTTAGGATTATATACTGTATACTTTGTTTTTTCTCCAGTCTAACCTAAATCCATTTAGGCTTTGTAGATAATTTCAAAATATTTAACATTTTCAAAATAGTTAGTAATTTCAACTGGAGATGATATTTGTATGAATAAATAACTGACACTTAACCATTAATGAAACAAAGTCCAGCTGTTAAAATTTGTGAAAGTTGACATTTTTAAGGGGGCCCTATTCGGTTTTCTCAGAACAGCCTTGACTATTTCTCATTTTTATGCATATTTATCACACATTTCACATCATCAAACAAATTTTGATATTAGACAAAGATAACTGGAGTAAATGCAAAATGCAATTACAAAGCAATTTCTAAGACTTTGGGACTCCAGCGAACCACAGTGAGAGTCATTATCCAAAAATGGAGAAAACTTAAAACAGTGGTGAACCTTCTGATGACCAAAATTACTCCAAGAGCGCATCGACGACTCATCCAGGAGGTCACAAAAGAACCCAGAACAACATCGAAAGAACTGCAAGCCTTACTTGTCTCAGTTAAGGTCAGAGTTCAGGATTCAACATCGAGAAAAAGACTGGGCAAAAATGGCATCCATGGGAGAGTTCAAGAACGCAAACGCTCATCTCACATTTACCAAAAACATCTTTGATGATCTAAAAACATATGGGAAATTATTCTGTGGACTCATGAGAAAAGCTGAACTTTTTGGAAGGTTTGAGTGTTGTTATATCTGGTGTAAAACTAACGTACCATTTTATAAAAAGAACATCACAGTCTGATGGTCTGGGGCTGCTTGTTGCCTCAAGAAATGGAAGACTTGTCGCAATTGATAGAGCCACGAATTCTGCCCTCTACCAGAAAATCCTGAAGGAAAAGAACCATCAGTTCATGCCATGCATAACTTGGGTTATGCAGCAGGATAGTGATCCAAAGCACACCAGCAAGTCCACCTCTGAATGGCTGAATCCCCCCCCCAACACACACACACACACAAAATTAGGTTTAGCAGTAATCTAATCAAAGTTCAGACTTTAATCCAATTGAGATGCTTCTGTATGACGTTAAACAGGCCATTCATGCAGGAAAGCCCTCCAGTGTGGTTGAATTAAAACAGTTCTGCGAAGAAGAGTGGGCTATAATTCCTCCATAGTGATGGGAAAGACTCGTTGCCAGCTATCACAAATGCTTGATTGTAGCCCTTGCTTCCAACGGTGACACAGCCAGTTGTTAGGTTCAGGGGGCAATTACTTTTTTACAACAAGCTAGGTAAGTTTGAATAACTTTTTTCCTGTAAATGAATGAACTCATCATTTAAACTGCATTTTGTATTTAGTCGCGTTGTCTTTGTCTGTTATTAAAATTAGTTTGACAATGCGAAACATCATCGCTTTTTTTCATACAGTAGCCTTTGTTTGAATCATTCTGTTTTAGCTCATTTATTGGCCACCTCCCAAAAAGTCCATCCTCCTTGATTGGTCAGTGGGCATGAAGAAAGTCAGACATAGACAGTATAAAAGATGGACCTAGTTTCCAGGTCTGAAAAATGAAGCTAATGCAGAACTGCCTTAAACCTGCATTTTTTTTTAATGGCCACCAGGAGGCAAGAGCTGTCCTATAAAAGGCCCTCTGCTAGGAGCTGTTAACATTTTGCTAATGAGTTTAGTCTTAGTAGCTCATTTCAGGTTATACTGTATAAATATAAAGCATTAAGTCTATTTATTAAATTTTGGTGTCAAAAAGGAAGGTTTTTCGAGATATGCTCTTTGGATACTGAATTGGGCTTTAGCAAATCAGTTTGAAAATACCAAGATGACAACAGCTTACAGCTTAACTCAAGGCCTCAAAATGGGTCCATCTTTTGTGCTGTCTATGGTCAGGCAGCTTTGGTGAAGTGCTTCACCATCTAACTCTTGTTAGTTTCAGCTAACAGAAAACAGGTCGTTTTAAGTGTAAGTTTTTAAGTGTAAATCACGTCACATTATGTAAATGGTTGTTTTGTCAGCACAGAGCAGAGGTTGAAAAATATGCCAAGCGGCACGTTTACAGTAGTCTTAACGTGTTACTTTGTATGTCTCTATTTTATGCTCTGTTTACTGTCTGACAACAGAAACAGAAAATTGGGAATATTTTCACTGGAAATTCACCTCTATTTAAATAGAGTGGCTAGTACAAAGCTTTGTGCCATTCTACCATTAAACACATGTGGATTGCCTCGTTATTGCGGCAACATTGCCATCAGAAATAAAACAGCTCAGATACTGTGAGAGCATGAAGACTCTTGTGTTCACTGTTGCAGCCAACAGCAGAACATTTGGTGTGCTTTGTTCATAGCTGAGATATTTTCGAGTAAGAATTAGCAGAAGTTACTCTAGCGAGGAATTGATAGTGGACTGCATGGCATCTGGCTGCATGTGGATTTAGTTGAACCAGCTGTTTGAGAGTGTGCCAAAGGAACTAGGTAAGTATTATGACATTGTGTTACTTAATGATGAAGATAAGTACTGTGTTTCCTGGGAGAGAACAACATGGAATCCTTTACAGAAGGTAAAGAAGGTATAACAGACAAATAAAGCCTCACAAGCCATAATATGAGCACTTTAATATCCGAAGGCAGACTGGAATTTTTGGATTCAAAATCTGTATTCCAGTAAGTGATTTTTTAAACCAATAGTACAATAAGACAACACTCAGCTTAACATCTTTTAGTTGCTAGTTTTCTGTCATGCTTTGTATCGTAGCCCAGCTGTGGGTCATACTCTGTAGTTTGTGCACAGATATTTTCAGGCTTTCTTGAAAAAACTGTTTCTGAGCAGTTTGAAGAGGTTACCAGTGCCTGTAGCAGGCATTAGGGTGAGGTAGTGTCCTGTCTTTTTTTTTTCTTTTTTGTCAACATATTTTTGAAACACCTTGAGAATTTTATTTTTGAATGTGGCACTACTGCTCAGTTGGAGCATCAGCAGGTCAAAGATCACCTCTGTGTAACATTCAATAGAAAAAAAACTTTTTAGTGTAAGTGTGCTACTGGGTTGAAGATGTTTGTGAAGCATCCAAGAATTATAACTTGTTGCTTCTTTTCAGCAAGATCCATATTTGAAACATTAGCATCTATCAACACGTTGTCTATCCGAATCAAAATGATTGGCCAAACATGAGAGGATAAAGAATTTAACTTGTTTTTCCTCTCTATAACTACACACTATTACAGTACATACACAGCAAAACATAACCTCAAATGAGGAATCACTCCACGCATTGTTGGTCAAGTTACTTGAAAAAAGTAATTAGTAACTAATTACTGATTACTTCTCCAAAAAAGTAATCCTGTTACTTTACTGATTACTTATTTTCAAAAGTAATTAGTTAATTACTTTTTAAAAACATGATACATAACCTGAATATGTAATACAGCAATAGACCTTTCAGCCCAATTCTATTTTTTATGCATAATCCATCATATAATTTTAAATCAAATGGAAAGCCTCTTTTTAAAAATTGTTTTATGAGTTTTAATCTTTTAATTTTATGCACATTGCATTAAGCAAAATTTAAATTATATGCAACAGTCTTTGACTTGAAAAAAATTCTTTAACATTTAAACCTATTTTCTGCATATTCCAGCATATGAAATAAAATAATGTTTTTGTGTTTACACTCACTCTTTCAAGTAGATGCAAGTAAAACACAGCAGAAAATAAATAAAATCAAAGACTCAGCAGCACTGAGTCCTGTCGCTCTTAAATCTATTTCCACCTGTTCAGCAGGAGTGGGGCGGGTGGAGGTTTGCCCGGTGCCACAGCAGCCATGCCAGTGGGAGGATCCGGGGGTTTCTCTGTGAATTTCAAATTCCCGTGGCAGCGTGCTAGGTACTTACTCAGATTTGAAGTTTAATTTTTTGCTGTAGAAAGAAGTTTTCTTCCCACACAGAGTGTACAGAGGACGTTAATGTTTTTGTCACTTTTTACGGACTAAAACTTAAAGTAATGTAAGTACGTCCACGCTTTAAACGCTGCACGGTCGTACTCTCTCCTGCACTCCATATTATCTATTGTTGATCTACACAAGTGTGTTGCTGCCACGGGCGTCGCACGTGCTACATCATTGTCATGAGACACTCTCACAAACAAAATCACGACGGTTTAGCAGCGTGCTTACGGGAAAGTAACAGTAATCCAATTACTTTTTTTGCAATAGTAATCCCTTACATTACTCATTACTTGAAAAAGTAATCGGATTACAGTAATGTGTTACTTGTAACGTGTTACTGCCCATCTCTGCTCCCATCACTGAGCACAATGGAAACACTGATTTAAACTGCAATGTGACCCACTGATGGAGGCATGCAACCACGAGAGAAATTACAGTCTTAGAAAAGAGCTTCCATTTTTGTTTTTCTCTGATAGATGATAGATCAAAAGCAGCGCTTTATTAACACCAACAGCTACTTCAGTTTATCCCCTTATCTTTGCTGGGGATCCAGTGAAGTAGCAGATCCCTGGAAATAATTTTCCATTTCTACAGGTCATATTCCTTTGCTTGAGGAGTTTATAACACTCATGGTGATCTTTGGCTAAGGGCCAGGGCATGCTCACCATGATTTAAACTCAGACAATTTCAATACCTTGGAATGAATGTTTTCTAAGCGTCATCTGAGTTAGAAAATGAAAGAAGGAAAAATACTGGTTGTATCTCAAGAGACTGATACATTTATTTTTAAGTCTAGTTTCAGCTCCACGTTTTTGATTTGTTTTTTTTTGTTCTCTCCTGTGTTGTTATTGCTGTATAATTCAGAGAAGAACCAAGACTATACAGTCACTCCGAGCATGTGTGCTCTGTATTAGTGGGCGGGCGTGTTTTGCAAGACTTCAGCAAATGTCAATCAGTTTGTCCCTTGCTGGAGCCAAGTGGCTGTTCAGATGTATGATTCTTCAAGGTGTTTTCCCCCTTCAGTCAGCCGAAGCAGCCATTAATGCTAGAGGACACATTTGGCTGTTAGACTCCCGAGGCTCCTCCTGCCACACCACAATGCTTGACTTGGCAGGGATATACTGTGAAAGTTTGTGTGTGTGTATGTCCGTGTGTGTGTCTGCCTATTTCCAACACAGTGGTAGAGGCTTGTAAGTATTCTTCTCAGCTCCCCCCTCCAGCTCCTGTGTGGCAGAGGCTGCAGGCAGTTAGATCTAGATTGAGAGAGGAGACTCTGTCAGAATACAGATGTTGTCAAAGCAGGGCCCAGCGGTGCACACACAACAGTATCCCTCTACAAAATCTATAGAGTGCCCTGTTTGCCTTTTCTTTGCACACATATCCCACATACCTCTGTACTTCACTTGTAACTGAGACAAGTAACAGCAAAGTCCATTGTTTAAACATAATTACACTGGGACACATCCCATAATCCTACATATTGGCTAAGCTGCATTCCCTTTCTGCACCTGGGTCACTATGTTGCCTTGTCCTGCACCACCGCTCTTGCATTGGTGTCAGTATTGAAACAGTCCGTCAATGGGTTCAATCAAGCACAAAAGTAATTGATTTATGTTTAATAGTGTTTTACTCAGGTGACATGGGTTAATTAGTCATCAGAGCCTCAATTCCCTTCAGGTCAGAGGGTAACTGAATGCTAGACGGGTTTGAATACTGACGTCCTAAAATGAACCCATGGTAGTAGTATTTAGTAGCTGCGATCCACTGTGCGCCTCAGGATTACAAAAACACATAACTAGGTAACGTATTGCCGACCCCCTCAAACACTGATCTCGTTCTGCGTTTCAGTTTGATGCATTCTGACTGCGTCTTTCTCAGTTCGCATGATGCTTTTGACCTTTCACTGAAGACGTACGTGAGTTTTCCTGGTATTACCACAGGCGGCTCTGGGCAACAAGGGGTTAGAGAGCAAAGAGATCTGAGCGACCTGATTCCTTGACCTGTGCAGCAGGTTTAAATAATGTAGTATGGGCTGAGTTGCAGCTCTAGAGTCACATAGGGCCTCACCTCATAATGCTCCTGACTGTCAGGAAAATCAATAGTTAGGAGCAGTTGTGGCTGCTGTGTCACTCTGAATACACACATGGTGACATGTGCTCTTTGTCATTATGGCTTCACTGCTGGATAATGTCCTTGTGGAGGGTGACGGTAGATTCAACTAGCTTTAGCATATTTGGCTAAGTTTACTATTCCAAGACAAGTAATACATGCAAAAACACCACCTGATTCAGTGTCTCCTTTTCTTCAGAATTATCAACACAGCTTTGTGAATTTGGCAGCAGTTCAAATAAACTTACAGTTTAGAATAAAACGCTCCCACATTGTTAAGTGTTTCAGTTATCCGTGGCACAATTATTACCACTTGGCTTCCCCTGTCAGTTGCCAACTCCTTTATTGTCACTGTCACTTCTGCAAGTCACGCATGGCAGGTTGGGCTTGTTTATACTCAGCTACGCATAGTTTGTTTTCTTCTTCTTCCCTTGGAAAACAAATAAAAACTGTCATTAGTCTTCTGCTTAATAGATTCTAATTCCAGTTACAGTAATAACAGGTCCTGCCACCAGTCTAACTCAAGTACAAAGCATATCAATCAATCTGTCCATCCATCCATCAATCCAAGTATCAATTTTCTTAACTATTTATTAAATTCAGGGTCATTGCAGGGCTGGAATCCATCTTAGCTGTCACTGGACAAAAGCAAGAACAAAGGCAGTAATAATAAGTAATTACAGATTGTATATTTAGTAATCTTTCATTAACAACAAAACTCCAAAGATGGTTGAAACTGGCTTAAATTTTTTTAAACAATGCCTTTCCCTGTTTTGCTGTGGAATCATATCCATCTGTCCATCCATTTTCTTCCGCTTATCCGGGGCCAAGTCATAGAAGCAGGACCCCAAGCAGAAAAGTCCAGACCTCCCTCTCCCTGGCCAACTCCTCCAGCTTGTCCCAGGGAACACCAAGGTGTTCCCAGGCCAACAGAGAGGTATAATATAATATATATATTTAATATAATATAATCTCTCCAGCGTGTCGTGGGTCTGCCCCGGGGCATGTCCAGAAAACCTCACCTCACCTCACCCAGGAGGCGCCCAGGGGGACCGAACCACTTCAGCTGGCCCTTTTCGATGTGGACGAGTAGAAGCTCTGCTCTGACCTCCTCACCTTATCTCTAAGGGAGAGGGCAGCCACCCTTCGGAAAAAGCTCATTTCTGCCGTCAGCATCCACATTGTCTTACTTTTGGTCACTATCCAAAGCTCGTGACCATAGGTGAGGGTAGGAATGTAGATTGACCAGTAAATCAAGAGCTTCACTTTTACAATCAGCTAGACTTTTATGGACCGACTTTCTATGACTACAAAGTCTGTCCATAAAAGTTATGAACAGAATGGGTGACAAAGGGTCCAACTTATTGCCGGCTGTGCGGACCAAGCTCTTGCAACATTTGTATAAGGATCAAATATCTAGTCGGTACTTCTCAGCCTCACGCACTAGCTCAGGCTACTTCCCCACCAGAGAGGTGTTGTTCGATGTCCCAGTCGCCAGTCTCAGGAGCTGGTGCTTTGTCCTCCAGGGTGTCCACCCCTGGCCGCTGCCCAGCACACACTGAACCGACCCCTATGGCGCCTTCTGGGGGTGGTGGACCTACAGGAGGGTGGGCACATCTCCCTTTTTTGGGCTGTGCTAGGCCAGGCCCCATGGACAAAGGTCTGGCCACCAAGAGCTCACCCCCGGGCACCCTTCCTGGGTGTGGAAGTAAAATTGCAAGTTTTGTACATTTTTATGCAAAATTTTCTATGTTAGACAAACTGATCAGCATTGAAAAAAAATTCATAAAACCTGTTTAATAACTGGAATTTGGAAATCTGAATCTTTACGTGTGTTTGCCAATATGCAAACTTAATGACTCTTCCTCTTGAGAAATGATCCAGCTTTCCTTTAGTTTGCATCAGTCTTTTTACATCAGTTTTAGATGTGTTTAACTATGCCAAATGATTCAAAATTGCGTCTTTATGTCCTTCCTGTCTCTGAATGACTTTAAACACTGGAGGGTGTTTGCCATTATCCTGTTGATGTGGAGGAAATCTTCAACACCTTAATCATCTCCAATCTTTTTTGTTTTGTTTTTCCTCCACACATTATTTGTCCTTTTATTGCAATTCTTCACATACCCTGTTCTAAAGAGTCCATTTTATATACATTGTGTGTGACCTGGCATGTCCCTGGACAGTCTGGGAGACATCTGTGTCATATTTCGATCAGCTGTTGGCTTTATGGCCTCCCTCTTCTGCCTTTTATAACGTGCTACCTAAAGTCCCAGTGAGACTCTTGCATGTGACACATTTCTCAGGTTGAAATAAATGTCAAATACTAAAAAAGTTGAAAGAAAAGCACACAGAATGGTTTAGAAAATGTTATTCTTGAAGAACCAACACTATTGATCAATTAATACATGTTTTCTGTAAAACACATTTGTTGTGCTACAATATGAACATTAATTGCCAAATACCACACTAAATGTAACAATTAACCTCCTGAAAAAAATGGGACACTTCTATGTAAGAGCACGTACCAAATTACGCCGGTCAAGTTCATTCCCCAGTAATAAGTTTGGTCCGTCTGATGTCTTGATGCTTGTGTTGATTATGGACTGCACAGTCAGTAACAAAGACCAGAATGTGAAATATTTGTTCATAAGTGTATCTGGTACGAGAACACAAGCTTAAGCTGATGCGTACTCTCTCTTCTGACAGTATATTTTTGTTTCTTCTAACTGAAAAGCAATGACCGAGCGGCAAGATGGGAACAGAGTTCAGGAAAAGTTCATTCCAAATGCTCTATAAAATTCACATATGTTTAATCTTGTTTAGTCTTCTTGTTGAAAACCAGAGGAATCATAAAAAATGTGTTATTGTACAACTGTTGGTTCATTATCATCCTGAAAAAGCAAAATAAGTGATTAAATTCGGATGCAGATGGAAAATGACTTATGTGATTGACTCATTAGACAGAAACTGTGTAAATCTGTTGCACATTGAAGCACGGAACAATATAGAAAAGGAAACCTAAAATATAATGCTTTTATTTTTTTGTAAGCACTCAAAAGTTGCAGAACAAAGAGAGAAAAAAGAGTGGGAAACTGACAGAGAGCAGGATGCCATGTGATGTTGTTTGCACCAGATACAAACCTTGTCTGACTACAGTCTAAGCTCTGTGCTACAATATAGATGAGAAAGAGAGGGGAAGAGAATGAGTTTCACTGCAGGAGGAAAATGATGAAAAAGAATGTAGAATGAAAAGGTGACCCAAAATCGTTTGTATTACATGTGTGAAATAAGGAAAGTAATGAAAGAGTACACCTGTCACCTTCAGCTTACGTTCCCAGTAAGAGTAACTCACACAGGAGCCAGAACATGAAAACCATAGGGGCAGACATGCTAAATAAAGAATTAGTCAGAGACGCATTAATCGAACCGCACATGGTTGGAGAAGAAATAAGAGGTTTGATTGTCACATCATTGTGCTTTGATTGCAGACCATTATGTCTTATATGTCCATCTGTTACTGGATACCAAGTGAGTCATATTTTTAAAGCCATGATTTATACAATAGCTTTCTCTGTAATCTGAGCAGTATAGTATCTATTGTATTGCATGTAGTCATGTCAGTTAGACAACTCCCACCTACCCGCTTTGTCTTTCTTTGGTTTTCATTGGTGCAGCCAGTCACAAGAAAGTTGCTGTCAAAGAAGGGAAAGGGAACTAAAATAGAACAGAGGAGCTGCACTGAAGCCCAGTATAAGATCATTTTGGATTATTTAAAACTTTGAATGCAAAGCTGCTCTAGCAGAGTCCGAGAAATAAACTGAGATGATGAAAATAAGATAATAAGAATAGCAGGCCTCATTAAATATTGTTAGTACAGACGCTATGTGTATGTATAATTAATAGTAACCTAAACCTTTTGTTGCATTTTCTTCGACAATAACTACTTCTTAAAAAATGCTTTAGATGGATAAATAAATCAATTTCAGCTTTTCAGCATTTCATTTAGTTCTGTGAGAGTTTCTTTTTTTCTTGCATTTGTTTGTCATGATTATCAAATTTTTGATTTGTGCTATTTCAAAAAAAAAAAAAAAAATATTTTTTTTTTTTTACTTTTTT
>VUQG01002593.1:38129-49896 GCA_015106755.1 Etia nguti
TTTTTTTTCTTGCATTTGTTTGTCATGATTATCAAATTTTTGATTTGTGCTATTTCAAAAAAAAAAAAAAAAAGATTTTCCGCACAGTACAGTTACCATAGCAATGTTTTTTGATCTGACAATACTTACCTCATTTTTTTTTAATTTCATTTTCACTCTCATGTATTTCCTGTCCATTTGATCAGATCCCCCTGCCCTCATTAGCATCAACTGTATCCAGTAACCCTCTTCTCCTTGCATATGTATCTTTGTGTTCCTTTTCCCCCTGTGCCAGCTAAACTCAGTGTTTTTGTCTCACATTCCAGCTGTTTCTCCTCACATTCTCCTTGTAGTCATTAGATTTTACTGTTGTGTTATTGATACTGCTGTTGCCTAGCACTTTTTTGGGCGGGATACGGCCAGATTTATTTGGACTGTGTAGCAAACTTTGTTGCAAGTGAAGACCTTCTTATTCAAGCTGTCTGAGAGTGAGTCATGCATTTGAGTCGCATCTGTTGGGATCCTCATTACGGTTCCCAGTTGACTTGACAATCTTAGACTTTATACATAATGGTTTCGAAGCGACAGTTCCCCCATGCCTAATATGACAATGATTCGCATTCGTTCTCTGTGTTGAATGCGTAATTTACATTGTTTACTTTGATTGCACAGTTATTTTCTCATGTTGCCACTATACTGGTGAATGAGAAAGCACTTTGCCTCGTGTTTTCATGCATAATTTGTCCTATTCAAAGTTATACCGGCTTCCCTAAAACAATTGGCTTTTCATCCTTGTCATATAAGATTATTTTACCTGATTGACCAGAAAACAATTCTGCGCTTATGTTTGATGAGGACGTTTGGATGTGCAGAGGACATTTATACAAAGCCGAAGCTGGTGCTTAATACTTAAATCTTCAAATCTCCTCTCTGGCCTGGTATTTCAGAAAACACTGTACAGTCTGTGAATATTTGGTCGAATCACACAGTCTGAACTGTTTTTTTCCAAAATTCTTAATGCCGCTATGAATATTTGAAAGGGGATTAGATGAGTATTTACTCAAAAGATGTGAAGCCCCATTTCTAGCACCTGCTTGGATTTAGCCCACTGATTTTTTCATTCCACACAACACCGAATCCCATTTCATCCCAATTACACAGGCATAATCATATCTGTTTAATTGAAATGATCATATTCTTCAATGAAGCACTCCCTGTAGATACATTTCTTCTTAATATACTTCATTGTACCGTCTATTAAACACACACCAAAGCTTGTAATAATTAACAACAGAGCATGCATACCAGTGTGACAATTATAGTTGTTTGTATGTAATAGGTGGTCAGTCACTGACCTGTTTATTTATGGTTCATCTTAAAGTTCTTAATTTTCATTGAATCTATATGAAATTACATTTCCCAAACCTAGGGTGACAAGGTCTCCACTTTGCACATTAAAACAATGACCCATGTTTTTATTATCGCTGGTATACAAAGCTAATGTGAAACATTGTTCAAAAAGAGACATACAGATCTATTGATGTATCAACAACGGTAACCAAAACTTTGTGTTTCTATCAATTTTAACAAAATCCCCAGCACCACTGGCTTCAGAAACTATGTTATGTCAAACTATGTTATCGATGGAATTTTAGATTCAAAGAAATGTGTATTGCTCAAGACCACTTTAAAACAATTACAAGAAGAAATGAGGGGTACTTTGAGAATTTTGAACACTGCCGTATGAATGATGGTGACTATATGAGGAGTAGGCGTGTTCATTAATATCTATCAGAATGCATATTATTCTCTAGCACAACATGTAATGACTTTTATGGAGCTGATATTGAAGAAAACTGCAGGGCTTTTTTTTTATAACATTATGCCAAACCAAAGTGAAGAATTCAAGACTGTGTGGCAAAACTGTAGGAAAACAACACCAACAAGCCTGAGGTGCAGGTTACCTAACAAAATTCAGTAAGCAGGAGAAACAGCAGCTGATGTTTTTGACTAATTATGAAGGTGGCACTTCCAGCTGTGCCACTCTAACAATGCGCAATCTTCCCCAGGGGGGAAACTGTTGATGTGTTCGCATGCATAGTGCATAAAAGAAAATTACCACGAGTAGGACCGAGTTGTGGGAATGTTCTCTTTCTGGTCATGTTTGGATTGAAATTCTTATTGGCTGCACTTCATTCATTACCAGTTCAAGCATGAGGTCTTCAAGGTAACAGTCTGTAGAAATCAAATGAGAAATGCACCAAGAATGTTCTGCAACTGCCTACCAAAAATACTTGTTGGTTGTATGTGTGTGTGATTTCTCTCTTTGTTTTCACACATGACGCACGTTGAAGCATGTGGTTAGGATATTGGACATGAATATTGCATTTCAGAATAATTCTTTCCATGGTGATTTGTTTTTGCAGAAACAATCAAGTCAAATAACCAACCGAACAACAGAAAGACTTCACTGTTCTAAGAACTAACCATTAACAACCATTCATGTTGTCATTTTTCCAGGTATTCCAAGGGAACTTTGACAACGACACGCACAGAAAGAACGTGATAGACCCACCTATCTACGCTCGGTTCATTCGGATCCTTCCCTGGTCGTGGTACGGCAGGATCACTTTGCGTGTAGAAATACTCGGATGCACAGAGGAAGAGTAAACCCTTTCCTTCATCCTTCTGCCCATCGCCCCTTGTCCCTTGGCATACTGGAGTGTCTCACAAAGTACTTCAGAAATAAACTGTGCAACCTGTAAAAAGAAATTGATTTCCAATGGATTTTTCAAGAATATGCGTTGGTTGTGATGGGTTGCTGTTTGTTCTTTTGTACAATGATTTAAAACCTGCCCCTGCCCCTGTTTGTCCTTTTGTTTTTCCTATTTAAAGCGTGATCTTTGTCTTTTTATTCCTCTCAAGATTTGCCATCCTGTTTGGAATGAACTTCTATAATATATATATGGGAGGGGTGGGTTTGGGGGTGGTGTCAGAAAGGGAGTCTCCCTGTGGTTTTAACTTGTTGCCATAGAAGCTATTGTACAGTGTCACTTTTTAACAAATGTGTGAAATCTGTCTGTTGTGCTTCATTGGACATGATTAACCAGCTTCATGCCATAACTAAACTGTCTAAATTATCATGTAGATGACATGTTATCTTATCATCAAATGTGTTTTTACTTTGAATACAGCACCTCCTCAAGCCATGCCTTTTCCCTAATGGACACTGGCATTACAGCATCAATCAAAACACTGCTAAAGCTCTTGTATTATATGTAAAAGACTAAGAAATTGCATGGTGCGTGAATTATAAATATATATTATGAGAAATCATTTAAAACCTCCAGCCCTGAAAGCAAATGGATTTGATTTAGAGACCTATTTTTATGTGCATTTTTAAATAGTTCTGAAACATTACAACACACTGCAAAAGCTTAATAAAGATGACGGATATGTGAGACAAAAAGCAAGCGCTGCAGTTTAAAGTGGTACTGCAGCACTGACACTGAGGCTTATAAAGTTGTATGTAGTTAAAATGTTAGCTCACATTTTTATTTTCACATTCAATTATTGCTAGACGTAAGATTCTTTGCTATTATTGTTTGTGTGCCATTTTGTATTTATTTTATTTTGGTTTGGTTTTTCAATCTCAGCTGTTAGATTCATAAAATGTGTTTAATGTCCTCGTGTTGTCTTGGAGATCTAAGTCAAATCAATTAAAAAAGCTCAGGATAGATGTTATCCATATTAACCCACAGTGTATATTTTTGGCCTCCTAGTTGAAGAGTTCTGTGTTATTATTTAAAGAAAATACCCCATGAGTGAAAGCAGTTATTGAAATCATCCATATATGCATAATTCAAATGTTGAAAGCAGTTTCTTAATATCCTTAATTTCTTTGACTTGATAAGTGACAACCTTAAATTAATTTCCTCATTTTCAAAAGAGAAGAAAATTGCTCACATTACTATCATCATCTCAGACCTACAATGACCATAGTGACAGAACAGAGCTCTAAATTAATTGTGGAAAGGGATTTTTTTCAGTTTAAGCTTTTATTAAAATACTGGATTAAAGTATAGAAATAAAATATTAAAATGCTTGTATGTGTTTCCACGGTTGCTCTCTGCTTCTTCAGATGGTTGCAGTTTGCTAAACATATTAAAAGTATGCCCTTGCAGTTTTTACTGTATGGCTTCTCTTGTTGGCTGCATGTGGAGTAAATGAACAGCAATGTTTAGCCAGTTAAATAAATGGAAGCAAACGAATCCTGAGGTATTGTAGTAGTGTCAGAGCTTGTGGGCCTGAATTGGACCTGTATTGCTCTAGGGTTTTCCACTCTTGGCTAGTTTTTCCAAAGCTCTCGAGTGCAACAATAAAATTCAAAAGGAGCCACTTCCACTTTTATACTTCATGTTTCACTTGAGCCTTGTCAGCTTTCAGGCCCATAACAAACCCGTCATTTTATATTTTCAGAACCTAGTTCTGAAAAAGAAAGTGAGAAATTTACAGTAATCCTGTACTGAAATAACTCCATCAGCCTTTAATAGATATTTTGATGGCGTGACAAGATTGGAAGTACAAGGCTGACCTAAATAAACAAAAATAAAAATCCTAGTCTAACATTTTTTTTTGACTTAATTCTGCAATGCGAAATGATGAAAAGTACAGAAAGACATTGTGAATGCTTCTAGATGAAGAGTAAAAAGTCGGAAATTAAAAAAAAAAACCACCTAACAATAGAGTTACCTAAACACCAAGCATAGGCAGTAGTGTAGGTTTGATAAACTGCAATGTGATATGATACAGTATGCTATAATGGACCTGATGTGTCTTAAGATGTTATTTAAGTGTTACGTAATTGTGTGAGTAACACTGAAAGACTGCTGTAGATTACCTGTGTTTCTTTTTCTTTGTCCTTGGAGTGAACTGGTGACTCCATTGACACCCCATAGGTTCATGAACACAGGCCACACATAAATATACGAGTATCTCTCGTATATTTTACATATTCGCTGTAATTCTTTATGGACAAGTATCAAGTATTTCCAAGATCTGCTCCAGTTTGTCTTCGTAGTTAATTTGTCGTGAGCGTTTATGACAAAGCAGGTCTGCTGCAAAGCTTTGTGGAATTTTGCATGATGTATGAGTTTGAACCGTACAGTACAACAAGGATGTCCACAGGCACATTTTGTTCTTGCATATCATAAAGATCTAATAGCCTTTACTTTGTATTCACCGTCAGTTGTCTTGTGCATTGTAAAACTAAAACATCTCACGGGTCCAAACGGGGAAAAAAGTAGAAACTCATCATGTCGTTGTATTTCAGTGTCAACTGTTCACATATTATTTCTTACTTCCTCAATCTCAGTGTCACCCACTATCTAGAAAATGTACCCATCATAATAATAGTTAGGTTCAAGCCTGCAGAGGAGAATCTAAAACTCTGTATAGTCAAAAAAAAAGACATTGCTTCAAAACAAAAAGTTCTTTCAGTTTGACAAATAAAAACATATCTGTGAAAATGATACGTTTGCTTTGTGTTTTTTAAATCTTTGATGCCATTGATATTACTTCAGTAGGAAACATAATAGCTTTAAAAAAAAGAGTTTCCCACCTTTCTTAAAGCTGGGAACGCAGCATCCACACAGTGGAGCACACAAGTATTTCAGAGAGAGAAAGTTATCTTTGCTTTTTATGTGTCTTCTTTTTCTTTTTAGCATCATAAATCTTTTGCTGTTTTGCTGTTGTTACAAAATTAGTTCCATTTCAAACTTCTTTCAGTAGCCACAGCGCAACAGCCTTTTTTCCCAGTATGTGTGCTATTTCACAAAGAGACACACATACAATGAGTTACACAGTGAGTACACCCATATGTCAAGGATTACATGAAATGCCTATGTGGAAAAAGAAAGATTTGTTAGTGTAATTGTCCGCTGTGATGGACTGGTTTGTGACTTTAAAACAAACAATTAAGTCTCAAGGTTCAACAAACTGCACACATACAACATCCCATCAAAATAACCCAATCACTAACTGAGTGTACAATATATATCCAGGCTTTTTGATGCAATTTTAGCTGAAAACGATTAAATATTATTATTATATTATAATATTTTTATTAGTTATAATTTAATGTTTTTGGAAATGCTTTTTTCTTGTCAGTAATACACTTCACGTCACTATGTAGCCAGTATTACTGTATTTGTATTAATAGCAACCTCTTGCATAAACTCTGCAATCCAAATGCTTACCAGCACAAGCATTAAGAATTCTGAGGATATTTAAACAAGGCATATTCCATTTCCATTTCACTGAAATGCAAGAAAAAAAAATTAGACCAGTCAATTTGTCAGAAAACTCTCAGGAAACACTGACATTGAGCAAAAGATGGGCAAAGTTAAATACTGGCCAAATAAATATTGTGTATTTTAAGAGCCGTATGATATTATTAATAGCTTTCCTCATTAGACTTTTAATGTTTTAAAGATAAGTCTGTAGTTTGGTTGACTAGTCACACATCCCCAGTTTAAACATTTTGATAGCCGTTTCCAGTATGCAATTATATATTTACCATACTTGCTACCATACTACTACTAAATAACTAATCTAGGTAACTCTACATGGATACCAATTAACTGGTAGTGTCTAATGTTATTTTACAAATTAAATATTAGTAACAAAAAAAATAAATTGCAGTAACAAGTTTCAATGGGTATGACATGAAGCTGCTAATGTTTGCATCCTCAGGGCTCAGTTTATAGTGCAATCATTGCACCTATTAGCCCAATTTTTTTGGCATTACTGCCTTTGTTTTTTGCCTTGAACTAGCAGCTACAGTTTTGGAGGAATGTTTCAGAGCTGACACCAGCTGACAGTAGCAGTACAAACTTTGATCACTCCCACTCAGCATGCAGCAGCAACAAATGCACCACCACAATCACAGAGCTACCCGAGCAGCATAAGACCAGCACATCCATGAGTAACATGGAAATCATTAGTGAAGACCTTGTGGTGCTATATGGCCATATAAATGGACAGATGTCAGTATTAAAATTATTTCATAGAAAGCATCATCCTTTTTTGTTTTTCAAGGTTGATGACTTTGACTGGATTGATCCCACCTTATAGAATTTTACTGTTTTAAAATACTTACTGTAATACGGTAATTTGTGATACCTCTATTTAAACCAAAGAAAAATTATGTTTCTGCTCCCATTTCTTGTCCTCTGTTGCCTTGCTGTTTCCTAAGAGAAACATGTGCATTGGACCTGCTCATGCTATTTGTTATATTACGACTAAGCTGCAAGTTGCACCTGTGACGTTAGTAGAATAGTGGCACCCTCATCAGTTCTGCTTGTTTCCAACCCCCCGCTAATTTGCACTGCTCTTTGCAGACTGCATTGTTCATTGCTGATACGAGCTGACTGCCTTAGTGTTCCTAAATTCGTGCATTGTCCGTAGATCTCACACAAAATTTCCTTACTCCCATTGGCGTTTTTTTTTCTTTCTCGTGATTGCAACCTCACAGTAATTTACCATTCATGCTAAATCTGACCCTATGTTTCATTGATTTATTGTGACATGCGATGGCCATTCTGTGTCTCCCTGAGGTTAGTGCCACAGTTGTGGCAGCTTATCAAAATGAGAGTTACAGGGCTGACACAGTGCAGGCAAAAGTCCACTAATGCTTCTGCTATGGAAGTGTCAGTCCAGTGTAATGTAATTGGCTTGTAAACCTAGGTGACTGAAGCTATAGGGCAATTAAAAAGTGATTAGAAAAGGAGGGAAAAAAATCAGTTTAGTGGGGTTGGCCATGCCATTAAATACCCTTAAAGATTTTACATTTAAATTAGGAACGGTCACGTTAAAGAAGATTGTGCATGTGACATTCTAGCACTCTACCTTAGATGTACTGTGAATACACATACATTATGGTAATCATATATTGTATAAAAAGATCAAGAAGTCTAACATTATGTGTGATATATGGAATTTCCCATGTTGGGCCTGTCAGTAAATGCAACATGAGGTGACTCTGGACACAAGAAGTTGTTGTTCCACTTGCAATAAAGAAGTTTTCTGCAAGATCTCCGGGTCGATCCTGGTTTTGTTAGATGTCAGAAGACATTTACATTATGAAGTTGCTGTTCACTTGACTGGCAAAGCAATTTCTCTGTGCAGCCGTGTTTTTATCCCTCTGTTGGTTTAATTTTCACATCGTGTGTTTTTAATTTCTTGTTCTCCTACTTCCCACCTTAGTAATCAAAGCAATTCTTGTTTTTCTCTCCATTTTATTTCAAACAGCTGTTGTTTTAAAAGGCTCTGTAAGAAAGCAGAAAATTGTTTGCCATTTTAATTTTAGCATTTGTGTACGTGTTTGGACTCGTCTTTGTTGTCTTGACCTTTTATTCTATTTGCAGTTTCACGTCTCTTATCTTTTCCCAAGCAAGGAACCTTAATCTATTACTGTGATCAAAAAGCAAGTCATATTTACTCTGGTGAACCCATGATTGAATTTAGCTTCACAAACTGAAATGGCTTAACAGATTAAAGGATCACCAAACCTTATAAACCTGAGGTTGAAGGAGGCATCCTAATTTATAAAAGGCCTTGTGTAAAAAATAATTAAATTTCACTAAGTTAAACATATATAAACAGGTAATCCTATAGTATGTTTTAAAAGTACCCACAAGTACTTATAGAAGCAAGAGAGTGTTCTTTGAGAAATGTCCTAAATAATACGAGACACATGCATTATGCTAAAACTTACATAATTATCCAGTGCAGTGCGTAACAAAAAGCACATGTAGATACTGTATGTGATAACACTAAATAGAGATCAGAGGAATAAACTGTTAATAAAACAGTATTTCTCTACTTCAAGTACTTCACGAACGCCAAACTCTGGAGAGGAAATTGAGTTAAATATCTTACTTCACCATCACAGGACTCAATATCAAATATGTACAAGCTCTTGTCACGATTCATTTCAAGCACTTTATTCAAGCATGGTGTTGCATATCCTTAGAAATATCAAGAGTCGTATATGACGATTCAGTATATCTATTTTTAAAAAGCCATGCTGAAAGAATGAGGAATAAAATGTTTAGCGTGAGTGGAGTGTAATGTGTAGTCGCTCTTACTGCCTGTCTATAGAATTTGCAAAAAGCTATTTGTAGGAAAGTGGAGATTAGGACTTGTTCCAATCAGGAGTGTGTCCACCCCTCTGCTGCAGAATGCTACATTATCATGTGAGCAGAAATGACAGGTTTTGGATCACATTAAATACTCTGCTGCTGTTCCTGTGTAAAACAGACTAACAGAGCTGTAACAGTAAAATGTTTAACAAGAATTGCCTCCCACCGCATAAAAAAACCACAGAAATACAAAATAATTTTTCTTTTTTGGGGGATAAAAATGTTTCTCTGTCTTTAATTATTTCAGTTAAGCCAGATAGCAAACACATGATTCTGGTTCTTTTGACAGAATTATCTTAACTTCTACTTTTACTTACTCTCGTACTGCATCTCCTTTCTCCTTTGACAGCATCACACGTTTGGTACTGTGCAAAAGTCTCGAGCCGTCCCTCATTTCTTTATATTTTGCTTACAAGAATCAGTTCTCACAAGCAATACTTCTCCAGAACAATCAATTTTTTGTCTACACATAATAGACAATGTAGGAAATCACCGATTTTAAAAGTACCTTTAGGCACTCTCTTCCCATTTCTTTAGTTGAATCTATTAAAAAAAGCCACAAATAACAGTTTGACAGGCATAAAATAATATTTTTGCATCAACAGGATGATTCCTGAAGAGCTATTAGCCAAAAAATGGCATATCTTGACATGGTGTGCAGTATGTTTTTAAAAAATTTCAGGAAACTGGAAAAGAGGAGGACAATAGGTGTGAGGGAAGTGTGAGGCCTAAAAAATCTAGAGGAGATGAACATTATCTGAAGGCCATGTGCTTAAAGAAATTACAAGAAAGCTTAATAAGAAAGCCTGTTGACTATTTAAGCTTATTAGAATTACACAGTCTCTGCATTTGTCTTGTATGCTATATTTTAATTTATCTTTGCACACATTTTAATAAATAGTTGCCTATATTTACCATTTTTCAGCAAAATAAAAAGAAAATAGAGTTGGCTTTAGACTTTTGGACACTAAAGTACATTTCCCAAACCCTAAACAATTATATTGTTAAATGTTCTGGTGTATTATAATTATGTATAAGTTCAAAACTTTATTAGGTTTAGCAGAAGATTCTGATTTGGGATCAAGTACGAACTTTGTTAATGTTATTCAATCTTTGGGTTCAATGGTTCAATGGTTCGAATAACACGTGAAGTTATCGGTTGGAAACAAGAAATAAGCAGTGATAAGTAATTCAGTGATCTTACACAGTTTTCTTACCTCACTTATGAAAGCTTTTGTGATTAATCTCATCATCCCTTATCCAGAGCATTTTGTATCTGGAGCACTACAGTACACACAGTGTTTGAGCTATATATAGTGTCACTTATCATATGGAATAAATTTATCTGCATGCCGCGTTGTTTGTCGCAATGAATATTGAGTGCATATGAGTTTCAAGTGCACTGTGATATCTCTCTTGTTATCTTGTTTGTGCAGTCTTTGGGGAGTTTTTGGCAGAACTGGGCCACACTTGTGTGGACTGTTCACTTCTCTAATGACACTGAAGCAAATGTTATTTTTGGTTCAGTTTTAAAACCTGTAGTGCATTCAAGAGGGACAGAAATTGTGACTAATAAGCTCCTAAAAGCATCAAACTATCTTTTTTCCCCTATTTTTGAGGTCATCTTGAATGCCTCCTTACAGAGCGAGTGTAGCGAGTCTCATTGAGGTTAATAAAGCAGCTCCTGTTTCTGTGAGAAGTCACATGACTGAAAGCAGTGAAAGTAGGCAACACATAGGCAGATTAGGGGTTCTCGGACAGGATCAGTGTTCCAAAGCACAAGAGTTTATTACTTCTTCATGGGCTTTTTTTTAGTATGTATAACCGTCTCACAAAGGTAGAGTAAATGCCTGGGAGCAAATGTTAAGTACATTTGTTTCCTAATGTGTGTGGAAAGGCTAAAGACTTATTTTTACAAACTGCTGGCATTGGTTGTTATTAGATTTGATTACTTTAACAAGTCAGGCACAATGAATTTACATTTAAAAATCACTATATGTCTGTGAGTACACACTGAGCCTGAATTAAATGAATATTGACTTCACATTGCTCCTCCAATTTTTGGTTTTAAGCTGGTTCAAAGCAACAATAGGTGGATCAGTTTTATTATGTTGTAAATAAGGTGACAGATTGCAGGCCCAATACTAAAAAATATAGAATTGTAACTGTGTCTTAGTGATAAAAGAACTTTATTATAATACCTATTATATGGCCATTGTTACTCACAGTGTTTTGGGCACAGGTGTATTAATATGGAATGTTAGGGCATAAGATAACATTATACCATATATATTTATCAGCTATACCCCCCACCCCACCCCCCACTACCACCACAGTGTCATCATAAAGTTTCTTTGGTTACTCCATTGTGGTTAAAAAATATTCTCCCTCCAGAGTCAAGTTTAAAGTTTTAAATAAAACCTAATTACAGAGAATCATCAAAGTAGGCAAAGCTGGGGCTGATGACAGATCAGAGAATAGAAGCACTGTCTACTTGCTGACATACACAGACTTTCCAGCAGTCTGGGATGATTTTAGTCCAACAGTGCTTTTTTTTTTTTTTTTTTTTTTTTTTTAAACATCTT
>VUQG01002593.1:49916-83790 GCA_015106755.1 Etia nguti
AATATTTTTTTTTTTTTTTTTTTTTTTTTACTTACACAGCTTTACCTTTATTTAAAATTAAGATGGAATTGGCTAAAGGATATTCATTGACTTCTGAAGCAGTAAAGGATCTAAATGACTAGAAAGTGAAAGAAAAGCATACAAATAGAATAGTTACTGTTTAAAATGGATTAGGACTGTTTTCTTCTTCACTATCCACATTTTCTTTTAGAAGGAGATGAAGATGAGGGGAGAAACTGCATTACTCTGGCTTTACATCAATAGAAATAGCCTGGAAAAATCTAAATCCTCTTCCTAAGATGTTTTTTTGTTGTCGTCTTTTTTTTTAAGATAGTGGCATTCTTGTAGTGTCTTGTATCGCTGGCTAGTCAGATATTCTGATTTTAGAAGCTTAAGAAAAATCAAAGCTTGAAAGGGAGATGAGGAAGAAGAGCACTGGGTGACTAAGTGATGATGTGACCAGTTGAAGGAGGTGACAAAAACTTTGCAGCAGTCTATGAAAGATACATGAGCCAAGCTCCCATGAGCCTCCCGTCCATGTCAAGAGGAATGTGTGAGTCCAGTGCCTTTGAGAGTCACCTTTCTCAAAACTTGCACAAAGCTATATATACAAAACTTAAAACCTGAGCAGAAATATGCTCTTACTGTAGGCAGTGTTTAAAGGTTGGAGAGTAAACTGAGTAAACTGGACCTGAATAGACCTGAACTATCAGTTCTCTCAACTTATATTAGACTTGTTACAGTCAAAAATGCTTATTTTAAGCATTGTCCTAACCAAAATATCTAGTCTGATGTGGCTCTACTTTTTTAAATTTTATTTTATTTTTTAGCTCTCTGCTGTATTTTCAAATACAGGAGTAGTTCTGACATAGTGTTTATTCTTAGATTTCCTCCACATAAAAGTTGTACACTCCACCTCTAGTCATTTAGTCTCTCTCCTCATAGCGCCTGCTATCCCTACTTTTGGTATGTTTTCTACGTCACCCTTGTATGACTGGTACTGTGTGTCATACCCCATGCTTACTGAAACCACACTGAAAAAATATAAAAATGCCCTTATAATATTTCTACTGCAACAGCTTCTTGAAGGTGAACATTCACATTTGTGTTTATTATATACCCATGAGCTGAGTGCAGTTAATTTTTGGCCCACTCCTCTTTAAAGAACCTTTTAAGTCCTTTATGTTTCTGGCAACTCAAAGCTTCAGCTCCCTCTACAGAATTTGCATGTGATTGATGTCTGGAGACTGGCTACGCCACTCCATGACCATAATGTGCATCTTCTTTAGCCACTCTTTTGTTCTTTTGGCAGTATGTTTTGGGTCTGTCTTGCTGTACAACCCATCCATGAGACATTTTCAGTGTTCTGGCTGAAGGACCAAGGCTCCTGTCCAAGTTTTTATGATAAGTGGCCCCGCCCTTTGATGTGCTGTGCTTCTACCTCCATGGTTGACTGTGGCAATGGTGTTCTGATCTATCACCTTTCTCATGATTATGCTCACACTATGAGGCAGCTCCAGCCCAAGGGCAACTGATGGGCATTTCATATTTTATCCATTTCCAAATAATTGCACTGAAAAGTCACCTTTTCAAAGCTTCTTCTGATGGTCCTGTAGCCCATTTAGCCTGTGTGCAAGTATACATTCTTGTCACTAATGTCCCTTGATAGCTCTTTGATCTTGCCCATGTTGGTGAAGAGGTTGAAATGGAAGAAATTGATTTTGTGAACAGGTGGACTTTAGATACATAATGAGTTAAGATCATGACTATCTGTAATTGACTGACTGTCTGTTATCTGTTTGTGTCCCACGTGGGCCCACAGCCAATCTGTGGAAGCCATCATTCTTGTTGGGTTGTTGGGGATCAAATACTTAATTCACTTTATCTCATGCAAATTAATTTAGAACATTTATGTAATGTGTTTTTTAAACTTTTAGTTGATATTCTGTCTCTCTCCATTGAAATGAAACTACCATAAAATTAGAGACTGTTCATTTCTTTATAAGTGAGCAAGTCTACAAATTCAGCAGAGGATTAATTAATTATTTCCCCCACTGTAAGTGAAGTATGAAGTTATATTAACTGGTGCAATGTGTAAAAATTCCAAAAAGACACATTAACTTGCATCCTGTACTGCTCTTCTCTATGCATCTCAAGCTATTGCTCATCTATTTAACTCAGCGAGCTGAGCAGCGAGGACAACAACTGGTGCGTAGAACTAATCAGTCACAGTGTTACAGATGTTTTTAACTTCATCTTTACCTCTAACTACCAGCTGTCTCTGTCGCTGCTTGCACTGTAGGACTGTCAGAAAGGCTGTTATAATATTGCACCACTGTTTTTATGCATATATTCTTCCTATGTAAGGAGGATGGTACTGAGACAGTATGCCTGCCTAAAGTTTTCTATAAGTGATAAGAAAGGTATCATTTGTGCTGCTGTGCAAAATTTAGCATTTATGCACCTAAGTATTTGCAGTTTTTGAGACTTTATACATCTGCTAATGTATTCTTTAGAGGAAAATGTTGTTGTGTTGTGTTTTTAGTCCATTAGGGTATAAGGTAAGATATAAGGACAACTTACAGAATCTAGACTTTAGATTATATGGACATAGCACATATGAAGCTATTATGATATATTTTTAAAATGTAAATATACCAAAATTCATTGTTCCACCTTTTTAAAATAGCTTTTTAACATTTTTAACATTTTTGATATTTTGAAGATATAAATTGGTTGTTGGTTGGCTTGGAAATGCCTTAATATCTCCTCTGGAAGAGTTAGAGAAGGTGTCTGGGGAGACAGTGATCTGGGCATCTCTGCTTAGACTGCTGCCTCCGCAACCCAGACCCAGATAAGCATCAGAAAATGAAAGCATGGATAGCTGGGCAAAGCATTATTATGATGGTGTAAGTCTAAGGTCTAAAACAAAATTACAGAAGTTAAAAAAATAAAATGCTGTTTTTATATTAATATATGAGTCATAATAATTTGACTCCTAGGAGCCAGTTCCCTGCAGTAAAAACTTTTACTTTCAGTTCTTCAGATATATATAGTTTGTAAATATACTTGCATTTTTTGCATGTATTGCACTGAAGGATTTATAGTATTTTCTTTAATAGTTATATTCATGTAAAATATTCATGCCCCTCAGTACTTCTGTTATTATTTTACAATAAATTGTATCAAAAGGGCCCCAAGACAAAGTTACACCTCTGTGCTGACAGTCTCACTCTGCATACAGCAATCCTGTTTAAGCAGCCAAAAACCCAACCACACTCTGCTTTTTCAAAGTAGTAAACGAGGGAATGTTGAGAGCATGATATTAACAAAAAGGTTTGTGTAATGTAGTGTTACACACACACACATGCACGCGCACACACACACACACACACACACACACACACACACACACACACACACACGCGCACACACACACACACACACACACACACGCGCACACACATACACACACAATATATATATATATTTTTTAAAATTTTGTTTCTTTTCTTTTGTCACCCTTCAGTTTGTCGCCTGTAGACTTGTGAAACATGTTTTCATCTTTGTCTGCTGGTTCAAATGTGCTTGCTGTTCTAGATACTCTGTGGACCCAATTAGAATCAAACAATAGAAACAAAATCCCTCAAGGTAGTGATTGTGTGGTTTGGACATTTGTATCTGCAGTGGTATGGGGTGCTGAATCTGACACAATTTGAAAGCATTTGTTGAGGCCCTACTATGATGCCAATTCAGCTTTTGACAACTGGTCAAAAGAAACAAAAAGATGGATGAAGTTTGGTCCAGCCATGCAACAGGCCAAGCGACCTATCTCTTTAAATTTTAGAGAAACAACTGTACTGTACAGTTAAAGGAGATCATTATTAATTAATCATCCATAATGACCTAATTACTAATAAAATTGCAAGCTTTTCTTAAGTGAGTTTAAAACATTCATTAATATGTGCTTTTGAACGACACACTTTTCCAGATTAAATTCCATTGTGGTGCACCAGTTTCAATGACAACACAGGGCACAGTACTAATAATAAAACTAATAACTATTAAAATAACAAAACCAGAACCGCAGCGGGGGAGAGCATCCTGAGGCAACTGTGTTAACCAAGTACTATCACATTGCAAAAATAGTACAAGTACAAAGAAATCACAATAGGCACACAACAATTGACGGCAATACTAAAACGTTGTTGCAAAATCATAATTGCTCACACAAATTTAGGCGTGAAATTATATCAAGTGCCTATACTGTGCAACCATGCTCTAAAAATTGAATGCATAAACAAAACTATCAAAAGCGATGCAAAAAAACAGACCGCTGGTTCTCCAACCTTTGAACAAAAATAAATAAATAAATAAATAAAAAAAGCCTGAGAGCTGCTTGGCCTGGAACAGAGAGACATCATTCTTCTCCAACCTCCCTTAAACAGGGGCAGGACAATCCAATTATATTGTCTAGTAGCACCTGAGAGCAAGGTGAGTAGAGGAGAACAAAATCAGCAGCTTAACAGCGATTAGAGCACAACATAAACCATTTTTATGGATATTGATTGATTTATTGATCAATTTGATCATCATTCTCATGGTGTCAGCTATCAAACGTTTCCCTTCAGAACAGAAGGGATTCACAAAGGTGATTTGGTCCTTACTTACATCCTGCAGCTGCACATCCATGATGTAAATCTCCTGTTGCACCACATCCCAAAGCTCCTCTTTTGGATTGAGATCAGGTGGTGGAGGCCATTTGAGTAGAGTGAACTCACTGTTGTGTTCAAGAAACCACTTTAAGATTTGACCTTTGTGACACTGTGGTTATAAAGGGATAGATATGCCCAGCAACAATTGTCATGTAGGCAAACTGAGACTCATCAGACCATGCAATGTACTTTTTGTACTTTTAGTTTCCTGTTCTTCACTTACAAAAGGGGAAGCTGGAAGCAGGAGGCAACTTCAGAGATGCTCTTCTGCATACTTCAGTTGTTACAAGTAGTTACTGTTCCCTTCCTATCATCTCAAAGCACTCTGCCTGTTCTCCTCTGATCTCTGGCATCAACAAGGCATTTTCACCCAGAGAACTGCTGCTCACTAGATATGTTCTCTTTTTCGGACCATTCTTTGTAAACTCTAGAGATGCAGGATGTGCAGGAAAATTATGGTTGAAGAAAACAGAAGTAGAAAATCATCAGTCTCTGAAATACCCAGACCAGCCCATCCAGCATCAACAACCCATTCAAAGTTAAAATTAAAATCACCTTTCTTCCCTATTCTGATGCTCGGTTTGAACTTCAGCAGGTCCCCTGACCAAGTCTACAAGCCTGAAATGCTTTGAGTTGATGCCATGTGATTGGCTGATTGGATATTTGTGCTAACAAGCAGTTGAACAGGTGTATCTTTAATGTACATGACAATTTTATTATTATTGTTGTTGCTGTTGTTGTTTCTCATTGTCATGTCAGTCTTTATAGTGCGTCACTCTTCTACAATTGAACAGCCTATAGAAGTAATTTTGTTTTAATGAGTGAAAAGGGGAAAGTGTTTTAATGACATGAATCCCTCAGATAATATTTTGCATAGACTAATGAGCCTCGTGACAGATCACTCACACAACCTAAATTCTGGATGTGTGTACGTTCACGTGTGAATGAGTATGTATTCAATGCTCACAAACAGAGCTGCAACTGATAGGAACACTGTCAAATTAGACAGTGGAAGGTCTTTCTTTGGCCTATCCTCTAACGTCAGAGCAAAGCAGAGGATATTTTAAGGGTAATATTGTTATCTAGAGGGTAAACATGCTATCTCATTTATGATCTGAACTTCAGGGACATCTCGCTGTGATGGATGCAGTGCCTTCTTTACTGATAACACAGAGTTCATATAGCTGAACAAATGAACTACACTCCCGTATTTAATGAGAAATTTTATTATTAGGTAATTCTCAACTTTGTGTTAGTATATTCATGTCTTTAAAATATATATCAAAATAAATAAAATATATCAAAACCAGTTAAGATATGTTCTATATTTGATTTAATTTATAATTAAATGAGTTCAGAGACATTTAACTTACAAAAGTATTTTTGAAAACAGCGCTTTTCCTCCCAACATCAAATTGATCAAATTATTGTTATTATGTTCCTATCTGCATCTGTTTGTAGTTTGTAGTTCGCTCGCAATTACTATTTCAGCGTCTTTTCAAAAGAAAAACATGTTTGTATCTGTTGCTTCCTCTTGTCTAATTATATTTGAAAAAAAATTATAATTTTTTTTCTATACATTTTCCTCCAAAACCTGTATTAAATGATAATAATTAACTGTCATCATGTGCACAAATAAGATAAGCTTATTTGCATGTTTATATGTTATTCCAGCAGCATCTATAAGCCACTCATATCCTCTGAGGGAGTCATACGAGTAAACAAACCTTTAAATCTGTGCAGAGATATAAAATCTTCCTGATTTGCATAAGCATTTTTTTACACTTTGAGATGGCAGAGATCATACCAAATTGGCATGAAAGCCCAATGAGCTATTTGGGTGCAGCGTTACACTTCAGAGAGCCTTTCAAATCAACCGCCCTCTCATCTCTGCCAATGAATGCTGCATGTCATTAAAACTTAACACCAAAACACAGGAAGCGACTCAGTGGTTTTATCGAGAACGAAAACTTGTGCCTTGAAACCCACATAAGGAAAAAAAAAAAAAAAAGACATGAAGAGAGGAAATGAAAAGGAATAACCGGCGATCTCATCTCTGCAGTTATACACTTTTATTGCATGAAATATATTCAGAAACAGAGTTCAGAGAAGAAAGGAAATTTAATATTCTAGGAAACATTCTTCTCATTTCAAGAGGAAAAACTGCCAGTTAATGGTGGTGAACAGTAGGTAGATTGTAATGTTCAAAAGTGGTAAATATGCTAAACGTGATGCTGACATTAGAGGAGTATGTATTGTTTGTTTGTTATTTAATGTTGAAGAAAATGTAATTTTGTGACTACATGCGGACTGGAAACAAATGCAGGTACATTTGTTTCCAGTCTGCGTTGCAATTGTGAGACTCTACGTTAACATTTCATGTGATTGTAAGAAGGAGTTTTGCTTTTTGGCTATTTCTGAGATGAATTTTATCTGTAACTGCTTAAAGTTCACAAAAAGAACACATTTTCAAGCCTGAGCTTGAGAAAGCAGATAATCAGGTCCGACCTTAAGCAAACTCTAAGAGACCCTTAATGCTGGGGAGAGAGAGGGGAGAATGAAAAGGGGAATATGAGGCAGGATGTGACTGGGAAGAGGAAATAGCTTTGATGCCTGCAATCGCAATCTGGTCAATCAGCAATCAGAGTGCGCTGAAACACTAATGAGGGGTTTCAAGACAGGATTCTGCGGCACTGCTGCTGATGCAGATGTGATATGACAGTTAAATCAACTACGGGAGTTGGCCTGTGGTGTTCTGATGGAGTGAGCCGTAGACTCACTGTGATTTGAAGGGTTATTTGAGAAAAAGAAAATGTTTTATTCCTACAGGTTTGACACCCGAATCTAAGGGAACCCGCAGTCAAACAGCCCAGGAGAAATGATAATAATATACATCACTGACATTTCACACACTCTGATGTTAGACCCAATTTCATAATAGTCTCAGTCAGTCTGCTGATAGGTGATATTGTATTATATCTTAACAATTACAGGGTGATATTAAAAGTTCTTTCTGTTATTTTGTTCTCATGCAAGCATGAAATTGTAAAAAGATTCTTCCATAATTTAAAATGTGTGGACAGCTTAGTTAAATTCAGATGTATGTGTTGAATGATAACAAGGCATCTGTTTAGATATAGGTCTGAGTATATCTCCATTCACACAAACACCAAGAGGTATTGTTTTAAATAAATGTGCTTGTTTGGGATGAGTCTGCATTGTCTGAGCTTGAAAACAGTGCACGGTGGCTGCGTGAGCAGTGACTCCACTCGACAACCCAGCCTAATAACACGGACGGTTAAAGCGCGCTATTGCTCTCCAAATGACGGCATCTGTCCAGAGCAGCTGTCCTCGCTTGTGTTCTCATCTGCTCGGGTCAGGCCACCTACGCTGACCTCCTCTGACTTGCTTTGGACTCAGACATCACCAAGAATGTTGATACCAGTTGTTCAGCTACCAGGACAGGTGAACTGCCTTGGCTGCATTCAGTCATTGCTCAGCCGTGTTTGATCTACATTGTAAGCCCCATGTCTAACACAGCACACTGAGCCTGCTGTGCTCAGTAGTAGGCTCTGCTGTAAACCACGAGCAGCTTTTCGGGGGTCAAACAGATGGCATCAGTGGATAGAGGAGATTCATCAGATTAGGTTGATTTGTCAAACAATACTGATTATGTAATAGCTTTCATCAGCCTGAAGTTCACTCTGGCTTTCTGTCCTCTTATTCTGCTGTGATCAAAAAGTTCTGAAAACAGGTGCTTGAAAATCAAAATGTCTCATCTTACCAAATGTCAGTGTCTTACCCAATTTAAATTGGACCAATGTTCAAGGTCATGCAGCTGTTTTTTGTTTAGATCTCTCAGTAGAAATCCCATTATGTTCCCTTGTACTTGTGCTTCTGGGATGCGCGCTGGACCTCCTCCACTCTGTCTAAATGGCAATCCTTCAACTTGATTTGCATTTTGGAGACGCAAATGAATTTGCTGGGAGGCAAATCTGGCCAGTGATCCATATGTTTAGGCCGGATTGTGCGCATAATGCCAAAAAACTCATGGGTTTTTAATGCTCTCTGAGCCAGCACACTGCCATACACTGCAGTTTTGGCATTTCCTCTGAATGTTCCTCAGACGCTTCAGGATTTCACAGAAGAAGTTCACATGAACAATTTCACCCTGGTGGATGAATTCATGATGCACTAACTGGTGCGATGTGCATATGGATGCTCATGAGTTTGCTCTCTGCAGAAGTTTGAGATGAAGCAGAGAACTCACAGACTTCCTGTAGTGTAAGTGGTCCAAATGGATTTCCAGGGATTAAACTAGAAACAGTGGCTGGGGTGAATAACACCACAAGAAGACCCATAATATGACAGCACAAGACTGCTATTGCTAATACACTTTTTTGTGTGTGTGTGTCTGTCTGGATGTGGGTTTTGTTTGTTTGTTTTGTTTTTGTTCCGTCTCAAGGCAGAAAACATCTGCAATTTTCAGGGGATTTAAAATATATTTTTTACAGGAAGAGAAAAGCAGCAAACAAGTGCATTGTTGAAAAATTACTGCCCATGTGTTTCATCATGTTCTGTCCCAAAATGTCTATTTTTTTTTTTTGCTTCTCTGACCTCTGACTGCAAATTTCCGCGCAATATTCATTTCCTGCATCCAGTGAAATGTGAAACTGAGCATAAAGAAAGAAATAGTAGTGCATCGCTATTAATTTTTAAATTACACAATTAGAATTATCACAATAAAGTGTCTGATTGCTGCCTTGTTCCATCCAGTCTTTGTATGTGTACACATATTTTCTTACATGCTCCGTTGCACACCCATGTTCACGCGTCAGTTTTGACTCTAAGATGTGAAGTGAAAAGGCTATGACTCACCAAAGCTAGTGAACATTAAACCTCATTTACTTCTTTAATGAGATATCTGTATGAGGTGACTAGTTCTGCAAACTAATCCCGGTATTGCACGCAAGAAATGTAATTGGCTAATTGTCAAAATGCCATGCAGTCTATTGCAGGCCCATATATCCCATTATTGAGATAGCTGATGAATGAATGGTAGCAGCATGTGGTGCTGTCTGGGAACAAGCAAGCTCTATCTTCCTTCCAGGCCTGCAATAAGAGCTGTCTGTGAGGTCTGATAAGAGACCCCAAATTAATGACATTTTAATTACTGAGCCATTTGGATTCTCTGCCTTTGTTTTATAACAAGGGCAGTAGAATAATCTTTAGGATGCTTACTGTGGCTCACCCTATCTTTTCAGCCACTCTGTTATATAAAAGAAAACAATGTAGGGTGCCCAGTTAACATAACATGTTAATATCAATCAAAAGGAAAGCATTTGTTTAAAAAATGGCAAACAAGTATGGCAACGAGATACACGTCACCCAGTCAATGTGCCAACCATTTTGCAGACCCTCTAAACTAGAGGTGCAAAAAAACATTTTACATCTTGGGCTACAAACAGCCAACTTTTTATCTGAAGTGGGTTTCTGCCAATGTCAAGTAGTTGAACTGCACATTTAATCCCTGAGATATCTTAATAGAAGAAAAAGAGGTGCAATTTCAACAGTACATCTCAGTTTTGTCTACATGAGAAATGCTGCTGTAGTTAATGAAAGAAATCTGTCAGGACAACTCTTTGGGGTTAAATTGTAAGAAATTAATGCGTAAAATCATGGAAAAGTTCTGGTATTAGCTTATTGCTATTCATATCATTAATTATGAAGCTGAAAGTTTTTGCTAATTTGCAGAAAATAGCCTATTTTATTCATTTATTTTACTTTGGACACTTTATACAGTTCAAAGTCCAAACACATTTTCAAAAGACGCCGCCCAGTGGGCCGAATTGGACTCTTTGCCGGGTTGATTCTGGCCACCGGGCCTTATGTTTGACACCGCTGTTATAACAGGCCAACATTTTCTACTTTTTCTGATCTGTTAAGAATTTCAAAATAATTTCCCTGGATTTCACATCTCATGTAACTTCACACCATCACAGTGTTTGTCTGCCCTGGAAAATTTTCATGTGACAGGTTCACAGTTCAGACTTAGACTTGTAATTAGTTTTATTTAACACTCACTCATCACATGCTAGGAACAGGAGTATGTTAAATGACATATCTGTTGACATGTATTTTCTGTCCTGAATAAATTTGCATGTAATGATTTGCATGTAAATGTGTTACAGATATGTGATGATGATTTTTTCCCCAGTGGGTATCTTTATTATGCACCTTTTAAATCCAACCTCTCTTTTTCCATTTACAATAACGGTGCCAGCACAAAATGGACTCGTTGGCTGGTGTATCAGCTCTAAAGTGGGTTCTTGTTGTTTTTCATTTTTCCCATTATGGTTTTTAGAGCTAACCTTCAAAGAGCGGAGATTCTTTTGTTACTTTGAAAAAAGCAAGATTGTGTAACTTGCAATATTCCAGTGAACTCTGATACACATTATGAACAAGATAAAATTTCTATTTTTTTCCCTATTTTTCTGTGGACTCTGCTGCTGCTGGGTATATAACTAATGAATTTAACACTTAGCAAGTTAACAATATAAGACTGCATACTGTATGTCTAATGGATTTTATAATGAATGTGTTTAGCACTAATGCATCACTTAAAACATGAAAACACTCCCCAATTACAGTGTTGATAAGGCTGAACATGACAAATTGCTCTCTGACTTTTCACATATCTACTGTCATGCTTGCAGATTTTGTGAGGCTGTAGAAAGAGTAAAAACAATGTCAGCTTGACAGAATGCTCACAAAAACAATGGTGACACGTTGATGTTGTACAAGTATAATATTCCTCATAATCACCATCTTTTCAACTCTCATTAAACACAAAGCACAACTGAAGCTGATGGGAATTTCATTTGTTTTGCGGGCATGTGGTTACATGCCAAATAGTTTGACAAACTGATGTTTTCTCTAATATTTAGACCAGATGGTAGAGCTAGGTAAAAACTCAGAGGACCACCATTAATAACTGAATTAATTTGAACAGAAACTGTATGAATTAAACTGATTAAGCAGAAATAGCAGCCTAATGCCGGGAAAATAAGGGAACTGAGCTCACTATTGTCAGGAGGCTGCTCCCTCCTTTGGGAACCATTGTGATTATGGTGCCATGTATATAAAACACATGGATAAATTTGAAGGCAAACAATAAAACACACAAACAGTCACACTAGAGTAAATATAAGATTCCAAGAGATATAAATCTCTTGGAATCCAGAAAGTGGCTGTCTGATGATTGCGGTGATTTTTTGTTTTTCAGGAACTGATTTCACGTAGGATTAATCTCTGACTCTTCCACAGTGTGTCTTTTATCCTGTCTTCCTCCCCTCACCCCCAACTGGTAGTGGCAGATGGCTGCCCCTCCCTGAGCCTGATTCCACTGGAGGTTTCCTCCGCCAAGGCAGTTTTTTCTCCCCACTGTCACCAAGTGGTTACCCACAGGGCCATCTGGTTGTTGGGGTTTTCTCTTTATCATTGTAGAGTCTTTATCTTACAATATAAAGTACCTCAAGGGGACTGCTGTTGTGATTTGGTGTGATCTAAATAAATAGTCCCACTTAGACTGACTTCAGTCTCCTTGAGGCACTTTCTACTGCAAAGGTTTGCAAATAATTTAAAAATGCAGACAGATTGCCAACACTTTGCAATCAGTCTAAGTCGCTGATGAGTCTGCAACACATCTCTTTGCAATCAGAACCTCGACTCAGCTGGTTGCCGACTGGTTATATGTGATTTTGCAGTTAAATTGCTCTTCTGCAGCAACTAGAAATTTGTGGAGGAATTTTTAAGTTTATTTTTTAGAGCAGATCTAAGAAGTTCTGGGTAGGCTCCGAATGTAGATTAATTGTCATTCAGCAGATGGATCAGTTAGTGCACGTCAGACTGAAGTTTCAATACAATGAAATTAGTAAATATAAATATAAAAGCATAAAGTATTAAAAAGAAATAGTGCAAACCCCTGTTGATGAGTTGACGCAGATGGATCTGTGTAAGGGGTTACTCGGCATTAGCGCTTTAATGTGGCTTAGATGCGTTAACGCCGTCATCACGACTAATGCGATTAACAATTAACCCATCTGGAGCGCAGAATGACTCAAAATCCCTGAAATGTCCCTGTCAACGCATTTCGGGCAGTTTGTCCAAAGTTTGTCCATTCTGCGCTCCAGATGGGTTGAGCGCGTTAAAAATGTTAATCGCGTTAATCAGGTTGGCCACGTCAACGCGGATATGCCTTTAACGTCGTATTAACGCGATTAGCGCTGACAGCACTAAAAAGAACCTAAGCTATATACATGTAAAAATATGAGAAAAATTTGTTTATATACATGTTGCACAACAATAGAGCAGACCTGGTCTCTGTCTTCAGAGCAGCCATTTCAAAGGCTGGAACTTCACTGGTGGTGCCCCGGTGTCCAATCACTGTTTTCACTAATGTGACTGTAGTGTAGTGTAAGAAAAAACTTTTTGTTAGCATTTTGCATCTTGTGATGGTCAAACTATAATATTTTTAAGGCACCTTGAAGAAAAAGCGGCACCTCTAGTAATCTCATCAAGGTCTGAAGTATCTTCTCAAAAGTACTGCAGTGCATATCTGGTGATTTTCCTGTATGCCACCAGAGAGGGAAACGCTGCCATCATAGCAGCCATTTCATTAGGACAAGAAAAAGTGGACGAAAGGAAAACGCATTTGCATAAAAATAACAATAGTGAAATATGAATGGGATGGTTCATGACCACGGTGAAAGTGGCATCCCTCTGAGACAAAACCAGGGCTGTGTCTTTAATTTGAAGGAGAAAGGACGATAAAACCTTTCACCGATAAGATGCACAAGCGCTCGTCTCCTCTTCACCCAATGTTCTCATATTGTCTCTGATTTTTGCTGTTGTTTTTCTCTCCACTCACAATTCCATTACTTATTTATCTCTTGTTTTTGGCATAGCCTGTTCTGGGATTGCTGCGCTCTGTATGGAATGACTATGAGCTCCTATGTATCTTTCTGATGGTGAGATTTTACTAAAATGCTAAAGGCTAGCTTCTATGCAGGAATTGTGGGTGACAGGAATTGGTTGTCAGTGGAAGACAAATATATCAGTCTGCATGTGGCTGAGTAGTACACAGTATAATAATTTCCCTGTATGCAAAGAGGTTACAATAGAAGCCAGATGCAAATGATAAGTGAGACATTTCTTCTTGCTATGCCAAGGTGCACCTAGATTATGCTCGGGGCAAACACAACCAAGGGGAATATTAAAGTTTGTTAAAGAATGAGAGAGAGCACATCCCTTCTTTTGTGTGTGTCTATGCATTCATTACCCCCCTCTGCATGTCAGAATCTATGCATGCATGTGTACACTCAAAGAGCACAATGAACAGTCTGTTGATAGTCTCACAAGAACAGAGCACACCTTTGAATTGTAACATCAATGTTGCTAAGTCACCAGTGCCACAGAAGACATTTCATGAATCAGGCAAAAGGATAAAAAAAAGGACAGGGATAACGAGCCGGCCATGGTCTGCAGCGGTATCACATTGGGCCACATGGTCCCATAAAGCTATAATAAGGAAAAATGGTCAAGGCGTGAAGAGGAGCCAAGTGGCAGGGTGAAGGCCACTAATTTCTCTCGTCTGGAACCAGAGATAAGGGAAAGATTAAGATTAACAATGTCCATCCTGTTGAAATGCTAATTACAAGCACTGTGCACAGTTGTGTAAGAAGCATTTAACTAGGAAAGACTGGAGTATGTCCACTTGTTGTTTGTGTGCAGAGGTGGGAAATAACGAAGTACAAATACTTTGTGACTGTACTTAAGTAGAATTTTCAGGTATCTCTACTTTCCTTGAATATTTATTTTTCTGACAGCGTTTTACTTGTACTGCCTACATTTTTAAACTTTCTGCTCCTTACGTTTTCAAAACAGGCTCATTACTTTAGGTTCAGCAGTATCATTTACAGTGTTTATGCTCGGGAGTTAAAGCGGGCCGAGGAGTGCAGGTGTCTGTAACTTGTGTTTGCACCACTTCAGAATCTTGCTAGCTCTACAGAAGAGGATAAACAGGTTAGTTTCCATTAATGTGGTGGATTCACAGTAAAGCAGTAAAGTGTATTGGACTGGTGCACGGTGGCTGTGGTGCTCATGGTCAGATTTAGGTTACATCAAGTGTAGCAGAGATGAATTTGCATTTAAGCTGATGATGCTTAGATTAATTAGCTTTATACTGTCTAATGGAAATACAGTATAAACAATATAGTGTCAGTGTAGGGGATGTACATCGGCCATGATAACCTGTGAAACTGTTAACAGCTTGTTGAATATAAATCCACAAAGAGCAGCAGGTCAGCCGATCACAGCCTGTACACTAAGTAAACCTACTGAAGCTCACATTACAAATTATTGTGAGTTGTGATTCTTTTCCCCATGCTGAGCTGCTGTAATCCCTGACTGTACTCAATTTACTGTGTAGTTGTGGAGGCAAAGTCACCCTCTATGATTTCACTGATTGTGAAAAGTACGCAGATTAATTAGAATTAGAATTTACATTGTAATATTTTTTTATTATATGTAGCAATATTATTTTATTATTATATTAATATAACACAACCTTCAGTTACCTTTGAAAAAAAATTAGTTAGTAGAATTGTCCTTTGAGGAGCTACTTTTTACTTTCTTACTTTGAGTACACTTCTGAGCCCGTACATTTTCACTTTTACTTGAGTAAAAAAGTTGCTTCAGTACTTCAACTTTTACTGGAGTATTTTGACCCCAGGTATCTGTACTTCTACTTAAGTAAAGGAAGTCTGCACTTTTGCCACCTCTGTTTGTGTGTGTACGTGTGCACACGCTGCAACCTCTTCTGCTTTTGTTTGAGTCCTCTGTTGAGTTTTAACAAAGCTTCATAGGTTTTGCATTTCAGATATTTCCTCCCCATCATGGCATCACACCATTATCCTCTATTAGAGGCAATATACTGCATTCTAGCTCAACATCAATGTAATTTCTTACTCATTAGCATACTGTACATTAAAATTTAGCATTTTGTTGATCTTGTTATTGGTGTCTTAATAATTCTGAAAAGAAAAAATCAGGTAGCTGAAAAAGGCTTCCTGAGACACAGCTTTCATTTTCTTTTGAAATTTTCATTTTCCTTTAAACATGGAATTGTTAAAAACAGGGAAATTGTAATTCCGAATTGTCAAAATTCATTTCTGTTTGTGTAGCTGCCTAGCTAATGACATAGCTGTGTTTTTCCACTGTTCTCTGATGAACAATTAAGTTATCAAACTGCTGAGGACAGGAGTTGTTTTTTTTGTTGTTTTTTTTTACTGAAAACATCTGTATAATGGTATCATAGAAACAAAACAATTAACTGAAGATGCTAAAGTAGACCTCAGAGGAACTGTGTTGGTTATTTTGTTGGTTAATGAGATGTTAACTTGTGGTTCATTGCAAAAAAAAATGTAAAAATCAACAATTTTTACTTTAATAATTAGTAACAAAAATATGCAAACATTAGACTGTTTTCAAGAATAGGTTCTCCTCGGTAAGTTCTTCACTGCTAGCAGTGGGCCTGACGTGGAACTTCTCAGGATCAGTAGGAGAACGAGTGATCAGATGGCCCTCATTTACATAAAAGTAGTTTGAGACTAAGATTAAGTACACATAAATTTCTACCACCATTAAATCTGCATAATTAATCTACAGCCGCTGATTACAAACATCATCAACGCCTGTGAGGATTGCTAACGTTTTCGACCCACGGTGTCAGTCGCAATCACAAAGGAGGACAAGCATGAACCTCCAAGAAGTCGAGGTTGCTGCTGACATCTGGTTTGCAATTTTTGATCACTGAAGCGATTTTACTTGTTGTCTGTCCCAGAACAGAAAAACAGATGGAGAGACCTGACACTTACCTTTTAAAGTTGTTCTCTGCCGTCGGGCACTATAGTGCAGCCCCAGAGTACCTTCTCAGCCTGAGGGAGTGGGAGCACAGCTAGCAGTGGTGGGAGTATTTTCTGAAGTGTTTATACATGCAAAAAGACTCCTCCGAATATGTGCGTCCTATGTGCTGAAGCTGTGTACATGCCTGTGTATTCTTTTGTGTTAATGTGTTTGAAAAAGCACAGGCTGTGCAGCACGGTTGTCTAGTTGTGTTTTAATAAAGTTGCCTTAAGCAACAATACAGTATGGCTCTGCTCAACTGTATGTGTAACTGTGAATATCTTAGTGTTCTTTTTATATCCAGCCTTTCCTTCCGCTCTCATGCATAATGCATATCTGTCACCTGTGCTCTGTCTGAGTGACTAACTCTTTGTATCAAAGAATTTTCTGACCTACAGAAGACTTCTCTTCAAAACTGGTGGTGCAGGCATGAAAGTACACACTCACACACACACACACACACACACACACACACACACACACACACACGCACACACACACAAACAAATGAATGCCTGCAAAGTAATAGTTTGATAGCTTCAGCCCAAATGATCCTGTTTTTTTCTAACAATTTCTATTTTCATTTCAGCTTCCGTTCATTTTCACAATGTTTCCAGGCTGGCTGTGCTCACTATGGTTGTTATTCTTACAGGCTGCACATTTTTAGCTCAGTTTACAGTGGCTTGCAAAAGTATTCGGGCCCCCTTGAACTTTCCCACATTTTGTCACATTACAGCCACAAACATGAATCAATTTTATTGGAATTCCATGTGAAAGACACCACAAAGTGGTGTACACGTGAGAAGTGGAACGAAAATCACACATGATTCCAAACATTTTTTACAAATAAATAACTGAAAAGTGGTGTGTTACTTTTCAGTTACTATACAGTAGACCCCACGCTGTGAGCGTTCGAAAGTGTGTACCGGCTGCAATATTGCTTCACCAGAGTGCACATTTTAGGTAATTTCTGGAGTTAGAACAAAGATAAAGTAGCTTTACGCAAAATGAATGTATTATCAGTTTTTCTCTTCTAAACTGCTTTCATTTCATTTCATTTTTCTCATTTCTTATAAACAACACAGAAATACCATCAAACATGGATGCTGTTAAAACAAATGTTCAGGGCCATAAAATTACTTCTTGTAGGGTATGAAGAAGAGGAAATATTAGCTCTAAGTAGCCTCTGTTTTAAATCTTAGGAATTGTGTGAGCAAGTATCCTTTTTGAGCTTAAACACATGATACAGTTTTGCTCTTGAGACCATCTGTTCGCACACGCTATAGAACATCATCTCTTTCGCAAAGACTCATTCACACAAGAAGATATTGTTTCATGATTGCAAACATTTTGTCATCATGGCATACAGACACACTGTAGCTTCTACTCAGTCACATACATATTGAGTTGTACATATGCTGGCTTCATTGTGGTTGTGTCAGCTCCACCTGAACTTCTTCTTCTCTTTCTTCAAGCTTTAAGCAACTATTTGTTCATTTTGTCTTTAAAGGGAATCTATTTTATAGTAATTTCCAATTTCACGTTTGAATCTTTTAATTCTACTAGTGGAGCATTGCATAACTCAGAGTCCAAAATTAATGTTCTCCCACAAATTTCTTCTGATTGGCTCCCCCCGTGCATACAACAGGGTCTAAGGTGTGTGGTGCTGCTGTGTTTACGGCTGGAGCTGTGATGAAAATAATAAGGAAATCAGGCTTCCCAGACATTGTATAAAGCAGGGATGTCGAACATTTAAAATCAAGGGCCATATACAGCTATCTTTGATTTTAAGTGAGTCAAAGAGTGAAACTCCCCTTTCTGTCAGTTTAAAGATATTCAACTGCACAATAAATCACTGTGATATCTTAATATAAGGTGAAGAAGTGCGATTTTAACAACACATCTCAGTTTTTCTACATAAATGTGTAAAATTGACAAAAAAAGAGTTCAGCTAGCTCTCTGCCCAGACTGTATTTATAAAACGTTTTTGTTGCCCTGTGAAAAAGTTCTGTTTTTAACCTAAATTTCTGTAGAAAAGTAAAAACCAGGAACTTTTCTCTTAATAAATGTTTTATCCATTACTTCATGACTTTGGTGTAGTATAAATGGCTGTAGGAGAGCTGTTTACAATCAGAAAAAAGCTGTAATACTTATAGAAAAGCATTTAAATCCAAAAATATGTGCCCTCCTTATATTTTTCAAAGCAGTTCAGCAGGCCAGATTAGAGTATTTACTGGTGCAATTCTGGCCCCCGGGCCTTGTGTTTGACACCCTTGATATAAAAGCAAGATTAGAAAAAGAAGTGAAAAAGTCTGTTCTGGACTTTTGGCTCAGGGACATATAGTGACATTAATATGAGAACATAGAATTATTGTGAGGCATAGCAACAACCTTCATGCTTCTGCTTTTAAAGTCTATACAGAAATAATAAATAACTGCCCATACTAGCTTTCACCAGCTTCTACTGCACGGCTCTACAGTTATAGTTATAACTATGCTCCCTAGCTTACATAGGCAGCTCTGCTACTGCATGGTATGCATACTGTTTTTAAATGGTTGGTTCCCTGCTAGCCGTAGAGCATGCTGCAAAGACTGAGGTCCTTTTCGGTTCTTTTGTTGGATCCAAACTTACGCGTTGCATCCAAGTCAAACAGCGTTGCTTTATTGCACACACAGATAATTGGTAAATTCTCACAGCCTCCAGCCATGAATTCTGTAAATGAGACTCTGAAGACACTGCATTATCGGGGCTCTCTTTATCTAGCAGTGTAAAAACATCAGCCCAGTTGGCACACATCGAACCATCCTATTTTATTCATACTGTAATTCTTCTCCGATACCCTTGGAGAAACTCTCAAAAAGACATATTACTTTTTTTTTTTTTGTCAAAACTCTTTCCTTAAACTGTGATGAAATATGTGTTTGAATTATGGTCAAATAGATGATCCAGCCTCTTACTCAGTATATGTCTGAGTCAGAAGGACAAAATGTTTGGAGGTGAGAGTTGTTCCTTATCATTTGGAGATAGCAAATGTAAACCAGACAGCAAAGCAATATGACTGTGAAAAACTGAGTCAACGTGTGCACGCGGTGCTGGTGAAACACCTGCAGGAGGGAAAAAGAGCTGGGGAAATCAAACACTCCATCTTAACTCTGACTCCATCTGGTCTTCCAGTCATACTGAACAGTCACTGCTGCTGGTATCATCGCACACAGAAACACACCCGCTCACTTATCTCACTCACTTTCCAGCTCACTGTCTCCCCGTGCACCACGCTAAACCCTTCATCATCCAGTGCACTGGTGTGTGGCAGTGACTGAATAATGACTCATATATAAATACTTGAATATTTAGGCTGAAGTTTTTCTTCTCTGTAGTAGGTACTGCACAAGTTAGCACACTGCATTCTTAGAGCTACAGTTCTGAGGCTGATGGAATACAATGCGACCCATTTTTGTGTCTGTTCTTGAAGAGAGGCCAATGGTCTCCGCTCTGCAGATGGCACATTTATATTCATTTCACAAATGCTACACAACTCTAAATTATTTGGTCTGTTACAGGAAATTTGCATTTGCATTTATTTTGAATCCTAAATTAAATTAAGCCCTCCATAATTTGTTAGTTGCACAAAATATGCCATACTAGCAGAAAATTGCATCGTGGCAGTAAGTGAAAGACAAAAAACATGTGAAGTATTTTCCTGGCTGTCCCCCTCCCCTTTTTTTTTTTTTACTTTGAAGTAAGAAAATTCTGTTCATGTCAGTCTCCATGTGACCCAGTCAAGGTCATGAGTTTAATTGCCTTGGCAAGCTTGGTGAGCCTGCATCCACCTCAAAGATCTTTAAGTATGGGCATCACACACCTGACTGGAGAATCATAGTCTGGACAGACTGAAACCCCTGAATAAAACACCCAGATGGATGAAAAGAACTGAGAGAAATCAGACACCTGCTAAGCTACAGTACGACAGTAACTGACCTGCACAATGCAGATGCCATGCTTCAGAATTCTGCACTATTCGGGTTATTGGACGGTTTGCCTACTCATGTGTGAAAGCAAAGCAGAGCTCCGGGTGCTTCAGGAGGAAATGCTTGATGATCCACATCTTGTAGGGCGATAGTTTAGCCTGGCAGTAACACTGATAAAACATAGCAAATCCTCATCTGGCGAGTGTTTGTGTGTCAAATGTAGACAAAAGAATCAATAAACTTGTCTTGTTACTGAAAATATCAAGAAAAACCTTCAGTTTTGTATAATTGGTATCCTTTTTTTAATTTCAGAGAGAAAAATATGAGTTTAATTTGCTTTTTAATGTGTTTTTTTCATTAACTCTTGTTAATAGAATTCATGACCACTGAATGATCAACTGTGCTAAAAAGCTAACAGGGTCATTGAAAGACTATTAACAAATGGTATTGTGCCGCATGTTTGTCTCAGAGCAGCCTTGACCACAACTTGTCCACTGCAACTGAACTAAGTCTGTAAATCTGACACTGTGCCCATGCTGCAATGTGTTCAATAATGCAAAGCATTGGCAGCAGTGTTGGTAGCAGAGGAGCAGGGCTGAATTATACTTGTTCCTCGATATAATTTCAGCAAACAGAACAAAATTAGTAGAATGTGGCAGAAAAAAGGGGAACTTTAGGCAGGAGAAGGCATGATCATAGAGGAAGCCTTGCTAGAGGGTATAGAGGGGGGAAAAATGTTGACTTAAGTCACAAAAATAAATTGTTTCCCATGTATCCTCCCAGTTCATTCAAGAGACTGAAAGGAATGTCTTTAAAATCAAACCAACCGTGTACATTTAATATCACGGCACAAAAAAGAAAAAAAAAAAATGTAATTTCCTCTTTCCAGTCCATCAAAGACTTTGGAGCTCACTGACCTCACAGCTGGATCGAGCAGCAGGGAGAGTTAAGGGGAAAGAGTACTAACACTGAACATAGCCTTACACTTTCCAAACCAACCAAAGACCCACTGGACCTAATCATGACCATCATGGATGGTTCTGACTGCAGATAATCCCCTGATGAGATTTATGAGCACCTGCTTTTAAAGTTATAGCAGAAAAGTGCAGTTTGGATATATTCTAATCAGACTTGCTCAAAAAAGACACCAAACTTGTTTTGATACTGTTGTTGTGCTTAAATGTTCAGTTTCTATCTCTTTCCTTATGGAAGCCATTACATAAAGTGTTTAAATGACGTGCATTCAACTTACGGCTTCATTTACCTTCAAACAGCAACAACTTCAACTCAGAGTCTCTGTTCCTGCTCCTTTGCTATTCATCCATGTGCTTCTATTAAGTCCACTTCCATTCAACATATTTTTTTCCCCTTCCTTTTCAAATAAACTCATTAACTGCATCTTTTGTCGCGTGGTCTCTTGAGAGAGGAACAAAAGCAGGGATAGAGTTACCGACAGCCCTGTAGCACTTTCAGGACTGAAGACTGAACAACACAATGGCAAGTGTGTCACCAACAGTCCCCGAGGACTATCCAAAATTAGCCAAAGGAAGATTAAAGAGACAACTTTAGTTACAGTCTCAACAATCACAATTTAGCAACATCTCCAAAAAGATTCACACATTTTGTGGAGAGCTGAGGTCACCTACTCTGTTCATGACGCTAATGAAGCGAATTCAGGTACAAGCCATTATCTCTTAATGACTTTACTCGTTAAGTGTCTGGCATGTAAAAAGAAAAAATTAAAGGTGATCATCAAAAAGGTTTCAGTTCATATTTTTGTTGAACTTGTCGATCTGCATAACCTGAATGCAGTGTGTTTCTTACTGTTATGTTACCGCCGTGGAAGCAGTCAGTCCACGGCGAGGAGATGGTCACACTTACTAACAGCCCGACAGCAGCCTGTTACACACTGACAGTGATTTTGCGTTGCAATGCTAATGTCATTTCCTCTTAAATCATAATTATAACAACACATGACTTGTAAATTTGTTCATATTGTCTCTTCTTCTACTGTGAAGAAGTCTGCTTACAGAAGCTGTCAATCAATTCCAAAAAATCACATGCAGCCTGCAGTCAGCTGAGTGCATTTATACACACAAGCTCAACTCATTCCTTTAGTTGTTTCCATGCAAATGTTCAGACATTTTTGCAACAAAGGGTACTTAAAATGATTTAGCATGCAGAATAGCCTACTAAAAAAGCATAAATCTTAAAAATTTACGTAAGTGTAGCACTTAATTAGCATGCATTTTCCTTCATTGCATATTTACTGTATGGTTTTTGCTGGGAAATCTCAGAAAAGAAATTTAAAAAAACAAAACAAAAAAACCCTCTGCATTTCTGACTTGCAGCATTGAAAAGACTAAGCCTCTGTTGAACCAAAGCAATGAAAAAAACATCTGAGGATCTGCTGGTTCACATCTTCAGCGCATGCCATCACACTATGACTTTCTTGCAGCATTGTTGCAACACACACATGCATCTATGTAATGACTCACTCCATTGTTACATTATGCAGCGCTCCACATAGTGGTTGTTTTTCAGCACACTGGGTAAGATAAATATACTTCCCCCTCCCCATCAGCCCATCTTTTTTTTTCTTTTCATGCTTCTCTGATGTACTGTAAATAGCATTTCTATGAGACAGGCGTGAGCTGCAGGTTTCAAAGGTACAGAGCACATTATACATATTCTACTCACTATTTTTCAAAGTGGGAATTTGAAACAAAAATGTGATGTTTGGGCATAAAAGGTCAGAACACAGGCACTAGAACATCTACATTATGAACATTCAGAGAGCATTGATTGCATCCTCCTACCCCTTTCAACCCACATCTGCACTCAAGACCATTTGTGCGGGAGAGGGAGTATCTGTGGAGCATGATGTGTCCAATAGTGCCATCTGTTGTTCGCTGGATCACACTGCGATTAACTGCGTTCTCGACTTTGGATAGTAAAATGAATGTTAGGAGGAAAGAGAGAGAAAAACCTTCCCACTGTACAGATGTAGTCAGATATTTATCCGAGGATTTTGACTCTTACTTTCAAGCTAATGTTTAGTCTGACTGTAGAAAATTCAACGATTAAACTTTATATAACAGTTTTTTGGATCAAAAATCAACCAAGATGTGTTCATTATTCCACACAGAGATCACAGCACTGTTATTATATCTGTTCAAATGCAAGCAAATGCCATGCTTACACAACAAAAATATCAGTAATGTCTTCACAGTGTATGTGGTACGTATAAGGTGCTTCTTACAATGGTAAAGTAAGTCAGACAAAGGCAATCTACTTAAGCACTCCCCTCTGGAAAAAAAAAAAGTGTAGTTGTGGGCCCATTAACTGTACAGACAGCTCCACCTGCTGTTTAGACTTTATTTATACTGTATGTTGCATGTTGAACACCAAATGAGGCAGAATAGATATCTTGTCTTGGATGAATGCACTGCATCTATCTTCCCTTCAGAGTCTTTAAATGCAATATCCTGTTTAAAGAAGCTGGATGCAGCGATGCTCAGCACAGAGTAGCATATTCCTCAGTGAGTGGGCTGACAAACGTCTTAGTCAGTGAAGGGCATCAGCCCCTAATGCATAATAACACCTACAGCCTCCAAATGGTTGATTGTTTAACCCCTCTGCCTCTCCTTGCTGTTCTCTGAGTGATTTTATGCTCTTTTCTGTCTCAGAATGTGAATGTGGGGGTGGTCTCACCCCATTAGAAGCCACAGAAGAGACATTCTCCCTGTGGTGATATCCATCACAGCACCAGCCCTGTAAAGACTAATAATGGGAGAGAAAAAAACTGAAGCACTTGGGGGCGGCAGTGATTGATGATGCGCTAAGGTCATTGTGACCAGCCAATCATAGCTCAATAAGGTCGAAACTAAGCAGGAACATTTCGGGCCTGTTGCGCTGCTCTAAAAAAGGCTTTTTGGTATCAACAGTTTAATTTGTGTGTGTGCGTGTTTGGACCTGCAGCAAGCGAAAAAAGTGTCTTCATCATAACTCATGACTCAAATCTGCAGGAATCTAATACCCATAGTGGATCAATGGAGGAAAGGATGAAACAGCCGTCTGATTCTTGCTGTTATGTGGCATGTAACCCACAGGATGCCAGTGATTTCCTTGTGCTGTCATTTGGCTGTTCAAACACACCTATCAAAGCCAGCAAGAAGGCGACCTCACATTTTCTATGAGAAACAAATGTGCGTCTGCACTGTGATAACATTCTCCTCAAAGTACCTTTCCAGCAAGTGACAAGCATTTCTTTTTCATAAAAAAAAATCCTGTCTGCTAGAAAAGCTGATTTACTCATTCTTCCTTTTCTGAAACCTTTTATAAAGTTTGACAGAAGTTTTCTTCATTTCACAAGTCATCTGAGTCCTTCTTCCTTTCATTGCTACTCTTGGTCGTGTAAAGGGAGATGAAAGGTCCAGAGCAGTCTGCTGTCCTTGTATTGTCTGCCTCAGGTCTCCCAGTAGGAGGAATGTAGGTACACAGAAGAAGTCAATATTGACTCAAGTCTGCTGCTTTGTCACCTTCACTGAATGGTGCTGATTGGCTTTGAACTTTGACCTATCTTATACTTTGTCTGAATGATCACAAACTCCGATAACTGTGGAATTTAACTTTCTCAGGTGCTGTGTCTGCCCATGTGTGAGGGTGTTGTGGAGTGACAGAATTAGCTTTGCTTGAATGTGATAACACAGCCAAATTAATTTTTTCAGAAAGTAACCTGTCACACAGAGACAGTACAGTAGGAGCTCTGTAAGTGACTGTGACTGTATTTGCAGTGCAGTTCCACTCTATGGCTTTATCACTACTAATTGCGTTTATCTTACATATCAGTAAATATGAGGAGAAACACGGTGGCTGACAGTAATTTAAGCTCAGTGAGTTTTAGTAATCGAGAGGGTGTCAAAACAAGGTTTTTCAAAAGAGTAGTGTTGTGCTTCTCGTTTTTTATGGGTCCTAAATTGTATGCTTTAAAGAGAGTTGTGTCAGAGTGCCTGTTCTTAACTCACATTGACATTACTTCCCATTACTTCACTCTCACAGCACTTCAGTAGCATTATTATTATTATTAAAATGATGATTTATTAGGAATAACAGAGTTCAGTTCAATTCAATTATCAATTCAATTTTATTTATATAGCACCAAACAGCAGTTGCCTTAAGGTGCTTTACATTGTGTGTTAAAGACTCAATTATAGAGTGAAAACCCCAACAATTAAGCACTTGGCAACAGTGGAAAGGAAAAAGTCCTTTTTAACAGGAAGAAACCTCCAGCAGAACCAGGTTGTAGGAGGGGGACAGGACAAAAGACACACAGTGAAAGAAAGCCAAAGATAAATAATTCTTGAAATCAGTTCCTGAATGCAAAAAAACCCCAAACAAAGAAACAAAAAAAACCCACCCCACTCCACCCCCACACCAACTATCTTAACGATTTCAAATTGCTGCACATCGCTTTACTTGTTTGCAGCGAGCAAGTTCAAAATGTTTGTGTTTGACTTTTGTCCCTGAGCAAATAGGAATACAATGGGCTCTTTCTTCAAACCTGCCCTACACTGTACCCTTGTTATTTCTCCTCCGCTTTATTACTTCGCACACTAACACATACAAATTCTTGTGGGAGCAAATATTAGTGTGGGAGCCAAAACCGCAGTGTAAGTTAAAGGGTATGTTTAAAGTGTTCTAACACCGACCCATAGCTCCTCTGTCTGGGACATTTCTCCACCTCCTGTCCAGAGAAACTCAGAAGTGATAATTTACAGTTAATCCTGGTCAGTGTCAATGATTTTGGTGCAAAACTGCTGAGCTTTGATTATATTGTAAAGCTATCATTTAATAGGTCATGTACATGTGGTAAAAATATATGAAAGTAATCAGAAATTCCCTATTTGTTGTATTTGCTGTAAAGGATTATTTTCTTCTGGGTTTTACTCTTGTATTTCTCTCAGGTCCGTTGGCCTTTCTTTGCTTTCTTGTGTCTGGAGTTCTATATATTTCAGCATAGGGGATTATTGTGGCCTTTGATGATAGCAGACAAAGTATTTTCCATTGCTCTGGGTCCTATCTTTGGAGAGAAAACAAGCTAGCGCTGTTCAATCGACCTGTCAAAAGCTAGGAGCATAACCATAGATAATTCTTATGAGAATTCACCCAGAAAAAGAAAAAGAAAACAGATAGGGCTGGTTGTCCCTGTATCAGAGTGGATTCTGCCGTCTCCCCATGCTTTTCTCACACCATCTGAGAATGGAAAAAGGAAAGGGCAAAAACAAAAGACAAGTGCTTTTATGATTCATTTTTAAACTAACGTACCAGAGGTAGTTTCTGTCTGCGCTTTGCCGTGAGACTTCGTTTCACCTTGTCGAGCTGTTTTAGAGAACTCCAGAGCTCCATAATCCATGAAGGTTCTCAAAATCAGACTCGTCTTCAGGTGCGCACGCGGGAAATCAAACGCTAACATTCATTCTGCTGCTTCCTTCTTCTGTATGAAAAATGTGTGCAGTAGCCTCTCAACAGTGTGAAATTACTCCCCTGGGTGGGCAGAGAAAAGGCAGTCAGCCAAAGAATGTCGCCTGGATTCCACTCAATGTCCCCTCATTTGTCATGACTTTACTGCACAGCACAGGCACAACGTACAGAACCCTGATTTTTTTTCTGTGGTGTACTATAAACTGTTGTTGCTGATAGTGTTTTCTGTTGTCACGTTGAGAAGCAATCTTGTTGTCTTTAGGGTTGGTTTGCCAACAATTCTTCACCATTGCTCTTAGTACCACTAGCACCTTAGCAGCATCTTACACGGGCTTTTTGTTCTACTTTGCACGTTTACAAGGACCTAACTCTTCTACTCTTTTGACAACAACGTCATTATAGCTCATTTCTCATTTTGTGCAGCTAGAAAATGTTGTTACAATACAACTGCCTGAACCCCCAAATAAAGCAGTGCCTAGTGATTTAAAAAGGGGAAAGAAAGTGAGACTTTTTTGAGGCAGGCTGAGTCTGATTGGTATGAATGCCACATTGTGCCCGAGGAGTGTGAAGGAGAGTCATTACACCCACAGAGGAATCATGGGAGGGTCTCTTTTTGAACTCTGAGCATTTGTTTTGAAGTTTGATGTTTGAAGCTTCCAATTATCATGACTAAGTCACTTCCTCGGGCCAACATTTGGTATTTAATGTGAACATGTCACACAGACTCTCAAAGCTGGTGCTCATTTGTTCTAAATTGCATTTTCCTATATTTTCAGGTTTTTAGTGTGTTTGAGTGCGTGTTTAGCATGTGTGCATGAAATAAACTGTGACCAGATTAGAACACATTTCCATGAAATTATATGCATAGCTGATATGTTAAACTTATTTAAACAAAGACTCCAACATCAGAACTGAACATGAGGCATTTCTCATGCTGCTATTTGTGGAAAACAGTTTGAAGCTACAGTTTGAAGACAAATTTCTCTAAATCTAGTTACTGACTGTTCTCATCATTTTCTGCCACTGTATCAAATTACATACACTGGAACTGGATCATTTCAGTTCTGTGAGTTGTGGTGTGGGGCCCAAGTGGACTGGACTTGTTCTGTCAAGCCAATTCTCAAGTGGATTGTGGTCTGGAGGTGTGTATAGCTTGTTCTTTTGTTGTGTTCCCTGACCTTTTCCTGAGCACTTTTTTGTGGTATGGTGATGTGCATTGGTCTGCCGGGGGAGGCTCCTGCTATAGGAAGGTGTACTTGGTCTGCAGCAATGTTCAGAAAAAGTAGGTGTTAGTGTTTAACACGTCTTCAACAACAAATCTGACTGGACTAGAATTACAGTATTGTGCAGAAGTCTTTGCCCACCCCTCACTGTATATTTTGCTGGGAAAATTTGAAATAGGTGCAGTGATGTATTCAAATGTTGAAATATACATGAAATGCAGTATATAAGAAAAAAAAGAGTTTGTATAATTCTAACAACCTTGAAAGTCAATATTTTGTATGATCACCTTCATGATCACCATCGGCAGAGCCTGAACTTTCTTAGGTAAGCTTTCTTCTAAAAAAATAAAATGACCCCACACTGCTTAAATAATGTTGAGGTCTGGATTCTGGGGAGGTATTCTGTGTTCTGTAATCAAGTTGATTTTACTGCTTTGGCATTGTGTTTTGGCATCACTGCCTTGCTGAAAAATGCATTACATAGTGGATCAAAATCTAATAGTTTTTGTCATGGTTTCTGCATTCATAATTCCATTAATTTTGACATCATCTCAAGCACTACTGACTGCAATGCAGCCCAAACCATTATAGTGCCTCCACCATGTTTTACACATGGCTGTAGACACTCACTGTGGTACCTCTCCTGGTCGTCACCATACATACTGACAACAGTTTGAGCAAGAAATGTTTAAATTGGATTCATTACTCCATAAGACTTGTGGCCACGGTTTTTTGTGTAATTTGGCGTACCTCAGCTCACCCTTTCTCCATGTTTCCCTTCCTTAAGAATGGCTCCTTAACAGCTACTCTTCCACTGAGACGACTTCTGATGAGTGAACAGTAGATGGATCAATCAAAATGCCAGATGCATCTTCCATGTCCTCTGTCTGGTCTTTGCTGAATTTTGTTATACTTCCAAAAGACATGACTCTCAGATGTTGTTCATCTGCTGCAGATTTTTTTTAAAGCCTCCCACCTCTGCTTTAGTCCTTCACACATCCAGTTTCCACATGGCACACCACTAGAAGAATTGCCAGGTTTTGGACTAATAGGAAATTGTTGGGTCAAAAACATTTTGTTAACTTTGACATTTTTTATAGATTAAAATGAAGAAATGTGAATAAATTATGATTTTTTGTCTGTTATGTGCAGTTACAACTCGGATTCATCCCTTGAGTTAGGTGCCTTTTTTAATTCCTATGATGATTCGTAGGTCAGTGTCAAGTGGTTTAAAAAAAATGGTACAAGGATTGGACTGAAAATGTGTGAAAAAGTAGCCAATACCCAAAGAACAACTGTGAAAGACCTTTCAGAAAGCCTTCAGAAAAATAAAAAGTACAAGCAACTCTTGCTCCTTGGAAGTAAAATATATAGAAATACAGGGTGATTCAAAACTTTTGCAAAGTACTATAACATTAGGCTCATTAAATTAATTCACACAGTGTAAGTTATTGTCATTATGCATCATTTGTGCTTGTGTTGTGTGTGTTTGTTTGACTTGGGTGGAAAGGGGGTGTATCTGTGCATTGGGGCACATAAATCTTAAATCCATGCATGAATCTGTCACTGGTTCTGTGTCTGAGTGTGCATGTCTGTTTTTTGTGTGCAGCATGTCTGTGCAGTCATGGATCCTTGCTGAATTTTCTGTGGGTGTTTTGCTGGCTGTCACTCCAGTGATCCATCTTGTCTCCTCTTCCAGCTGCTGATTTGCCACAAGCTACGAGGGGAATTTGCTGAAGGAATTACGCCGAACTTTAAGCCAGAATCTGACATTAGAATGCCATACTTCATCTGAAAAACACAAACGGCCATCCAGTTGTTTTCAAGAATTGCATCACTTTACTGGGAAAGAATCCTCAACATGAACTGAATATATACGGCGCTGTATGTAATTACCTTACATTATAGTTTGCTGATGAGGCATGTATCAAATTGTTTTCTGTTTTGATGAAAAAAGCTTTTCAGAACAGCTTTTCTCATCTGATTTGAAGAGGAATGTGATGACCCAATAATATCATTTAAAATACAGCATGGAGCCTCTTTATCTTTAACTTGAGATGGGCATAATTCCAATGGTCTCTTGCTGTTTAATAAAAGAATTGTGCGGAACTTCATGGTAAAGTTAAAAAGGGTTAGTGCAGTTTAGTGTCACATATGTTTTACATGCCTCTCTGCTCCAAAGCTTACGATGATACTTGAGGACATTTCTGCTCCTCAGAACTACTAAAAATGTCATTAGTGCAGTTTTATCACCGTGCAAAGGTAATAAATGTTCTTTATACCTCATGATTTCATTTTATCTCTCTTACTTATTCGTGAGCTTGTATTAGTCGACATTCTGTTTCGTTATTCATTCACAATAAACTTCCTGTAGAGGAATTCAGCTCGTTCTCAGCAAGAACTGCATCTTATATGACACCACAGATCAGACACATTGACCATTATGTCTGTATTTAAATTGTTTTCTTCATTTTTCATTACTTATACAGGGTCAGTAAATGGACCAATGCTGCTCTTTATTTTTGTTACAGTTATGAACAGTTCAAAAGATGGACATGGCTACTGTGGTGTCACCCATTAGTTTCTAAAGCCCTGTTTTGAAGCCTTGAGATTAGCAGTCCAACCATCGCCATCTTGATTGCAAAACACTGGATGTGCTGGATCTTGCTGATAAACTGCACTGTCCTTGGCTACTAACCTGTGACTGACAACTCATTAGCCAGTGAGCATACACGGATAATCCTCCATAGGCAAAATAAGCGTCATTTTTTAATTAAATAAGACTCCAAATGATTGACTGAGCTCATAAAGTCATCAGGCAAGTGTTTAAGGAGGTCAAGGCAGAGAACCTTTTTTTCATATTATACCTCTATAGGCATCAAAGTGTTTTTGCAGCTACAGCTATCGCCAGCCTGAATGCAGGATTTTTAAGTTGTCCTGTACTGACTTCATTTTTTTGACCTGGAAGCTTCATCTATGTTTTAAACTGTCTGTGATTACACTGATTATTAGATGTTGCAGAATCCTTCAACTAATGGTATACTGTGAGGGTGCGTGGCATCAGTGTGTGGGTATTTATAAACGTGACACAGTAGGATGATGCACAATGGCAGTTTAACGGCATCTGTCATCATTTAATTAGTTCAAGAATCATTTGAACAGAACACTGCAAAGCTGTGTTACAGATGATTAATCATTATAAATAATACTCATGTAAATCTTTAGTCATGCGTTAGTGAACAGTGCATGAAATGTTTCAGCTGTGTGATGATCAACTTAAGTCAGTCTGTTTTATTTGTACTGATACGATTGTTCAAAGGGAATAATTGGTCCCCCCCCCCACAGCACATTGTGATTAGGCCTGAATGAGTGATTTTAATTCATTTGGCTATAGGTTTAGATTCAACTACTGATGGCATATTTACATATTCATTTTCTATAGATATCGCAATATCATCACAGTGATTTTTTTTACATCAGCAAAAATCTGATATTGTGATGGCCCGAACCTGAAACTCTCACTGTGACTGTTAAATGTAGAAATCTATCAAAACTTCTTTAAAAGTAAAAATGAAATTCTTATTTATAATGTAAATAAACTGAATTCACGTTTTTATACACACACTAGACCTATCTGACAAGTCCGAAATTAATTAAGTGTAACATTTAACCACTGAAACATTTTTCCTGCTCAGTATTGCAAGTAAATAACTGTAATTTGGCATCTTAATAAAAAAAAATGGTGCTTTACTATTTTTCAGCTTTTTTGTGAAACTATAAATTTCTAAATTAATTAATAACTACAATAATTATATTTTAGCAAAAGAAGAAATCATTTTGATTACAGAACCATTAACTATCAAAAAAACTTTTCTTTATGATTGTCATTGGCTGTTAATTTGGGGCAGCTGTGGCATAAACCTTATATTCGCTCTTAAGTGCTGTAGTTTAAAAACAAGCAAAAAAAAACAGACCAGCAGGTGTTGTGTAACTTGTGTTGTGTGATTGAGCTGCACCAGTGAAACATCACTGTGACAGTGAGTGGTGTTGGGGTGAGGAACCAAAGTGGAGGCAGCAGGAGGCACAGAATTTCCAAACAAACTGAGCTTTTATTTCATTATAATCAAGTCAGAAATAACAAAATCCAAAGCGAAAGTCCAAAAATCACAAGGAACTAAACACATGATAACGTAGAGAATAGGGCTAGGTAATTAGAGACAGGTGGGGAATAAAACAAAGCTGAGCTCAAGACAAGAATTAGTCTTAATTAGTTCATTAGTTAGTTAAGAATAATCGGGGAAGACGTGGGTAATTATATTTAGCACAGAATGAGGGGGAAACACTGAGGGAACTAAGAAATAACACATTTTTTAGAAAGTATCAGAACGTTGGAGACTAAGCCACATGAACGCAGTGCAAAAACTCATGAAAACTAAAAAGGAAACTCAAATAATGCAATAAAATCCAAGCTGTTACTAGAATGATGGAACATCAAGAAGGGAATTCAACACTCAACCAACAAAGCACAGGAACCAAAACTACAAACAAGAGAATAACAGAAAACCCAAACATACCAATTAAAAACAACTTAAACCCAGGACCATGACAATCCCTCACAGTTAGAGTAATGATTACACTTGATAGACTCGACTGATTCTGTAATTTTACTGGCCCTTTTAATTAAATGTTGTGCATCAGTTAGACCAGTGCAGTCCAGGGTGCATTAATGGTTTTGCCCATGCTGAGAAAAAGTATTCTGGGAGATTCAATTAAATTCCTGATGACTCTTATTCATTAACCTGTCAGTAAATAGTTGGTGTCCTGTGAGATCGTTTGCTTTATTTTTAGCATACCTGCCTGTTTTTTTTTTTCACTTACATTGTAAAAATCATTCTGTGTTTTATATTTTCAATGAAGCAATGCATACATTAGCAATGTCACTTTTTCTTTAAATCTAAAAGTTGTGTGTTTTTTCTGTTACTACTTTTGATGAGTTTGCTCATTCTTTTCTTATCTACATGAGGGTATGGTATCTTTTTCCCCATAGTCCAAAGACATGCAAGTTATGCAAAACTAAGACCATAAATTACGGGTATACATTAAAAATTCAACAGTTCTCTGTCTATACTCTAGGTTGTACCTAACCTCATGCCCAGCATGAGCAAGGGAAAGCTCCTGCACCCCGTGACCCAGCACAGGATTAGTGGGCTCAGATGATGGATGTTATATTTATTATTTTACCTGTGCTTTATCAAGATGTAATACTTTAATATTTTGTACCGTGAGTGAAGGCTAAATGAGAAATATCTGGCAACCGCACCAACATCAGTTATTCAGGCAAGTGCACAGCAGTGTGCCTCTACCAAATCCTGTAGCACACTACCTGCAGGCTGTCATTAAGTGAGCATTACATGTACCAGTTTCCTGTAGATAAATGAACACAAGCTCTCATCAGCATAAGTTCTCAGTGCCCCTGCTATGCAGAGTTCAGTTTGAATTTTATGTTTGCCACATGCGCCT
>VUQG01002593.1:83810-98963 GCA_015106755.1 Etia nguti
GCTTCATGCTGTCAGCCTATTGCTGAAGTGGGTGTGGGATACCCTGAATTCTTCATGTTCGTAAAACACAAAGTGACCAACCACAGCAATTAAAGTAAGCAGGATATTCACTCAGACTCTGATTAATCTGTCATTATTTTGCTCTGCAGACTGGCTGTGTGTAATTAGTGGGCACCAAGAGGCTGCTGCTTATTTGTGAGGTTTGGTTTGTTAGTAAAAGTGAAGATTGGTCGTGTTTCAAACGTGAGAATTAATTAGTATGAAAGATTTATTTGTACTTGGCTGTTACGAAGACATGTCAGATAATCATTTCCCCAGAATTTGATCAGAATACAAACCAACATGTCCATTTTAGCAGCTTCACACGCCTAAGGAGGCATATGGGACCGCTCAAGAATAAACAGAGCCAAATGTTTTTTAAATGCTTTTGTAAGAGTGCATCAGTGCTGAACTGAGCCATTTCCAGCAGTGCAGCAAAGTGGCTTTTCTTCTTTTTTTTTCAAAAGCTGCAATCAAGCCAGCAAATCTTAAAACCTAAAAAGCCTCCCCGTCTTCAATTAGTTGCTTTCAGTGACCTTTTGAAAGCACATAGATATCATACAGAAAATCCATGAGTTTAATTTCATTATAACATTGACTTACATTTTTTATGTAAGAATCCATCCATGTAGTCATATTTTTACTTTCAGAATATCATTCTTTAAAGTACTCTTAAGTATTCTTATCCATGTGTCCCACTTCTTTCTACTGAGGATGCAGAAGAAAGCAGGTTGGTTATGTAATCCCTCTGAGGCCTGCTGAGGTCTACTTGTAACTGGGGCTCCATCACAGTGAATCAGCTCATGCTGAGAATGACTCAGTAGAGACTCACAGCTATGGCCTCAGTGTCTGCTGAATCAGCGTTATGTTAGATAGAACAGTGTGATCCAGGTCCCAGCCTCACCTGCTGTGAAAACAGGTTGCTTTATCCCTCAGCGTAAAAACCAGTCAGATTATCCAAGTGGTCAATGTGTTGATGTGTTTTTTTTAACAAACTTGATTTGTAGTTTACATTTATCTGGGTCTGGGGTGTTGATGGGGTGTTGGCTTGCTAATAAGTGTTTGCACTGAATAACAATGATTTTCTATACTGAGTTGTTATTGTTGTTGTGCAAAAAATTACACGTGATTCTGTGGAAGTCTTTTTTTACAATAAGGAGTTAAAAATCGGACCACAAAGTGAAAAATTATCGATGTTCAAATCTAATATTAGCAGCAATTTAGCAGCAATACTTCAAGCTAAAATGCGTGGCTTCATAGTTTTGTGGTGCTTAAGAAGCAAAAGATCCCCAGTTAGATCCTGGGAACAGGTACAAAAACCCTTCTGGGGTTGAAGAACGGGCATCAAATAAGTGACCCAGTGTGAATAAAAGTAGCTTACTTTTACTTAAGCTCAAGTGGGTACCTGTGTTTTTACTGTTGGTTGCTGTAACGGCTGCCGTGGATTTTTTACTGACTGTCATGCACTTGGCTTCTGACACAATTTTAAACCACCCTTACATAACACACGTGTGTGGAGGTGATGACGAGTTTATTAAGGGACATTTAATGCATAAATCAAAACCTAAACTAGCAAATAGCAAATCACAGTGTGCACGGCACTTTGTTAACCAAAGGCACATTCAGTGTTTCCACATTGCATCAGGCTCTGAAAGAAAAATCATCTCTGTGCATCTACAAATTCACTCATAAACCAGGCAGATGACGATAACAGACTCTGATATTTTCCTGTTTCAACGTTTTGCACCCCTACAGTATCACCAGTGATGCTTTTAACATTGAGTTTGCAAAGATTTTCCAGGCCTATGTGTTTGTTGTCACATTACTACTGGTGGAAAAAGCAAAGGAACGGATTGGAAGCAGCCTGATGTTCAGTAGCCAGTGATTTTTATATCCCGGCAGGGAATACAGCATGTACGTGATCCAATCCAGGGGAATTATGTTTCATAAAGAGTAGATGCGATGCAAGAGAATAATCATGCAAACATGAAGGGTTTCGCTTCTTTGTGCATTGTACACGAGGTCCCATGTGAGAATGTTAGCCAGCTGTGTTGTCTGCTTGATGTTCATTTATCTCTAGTAGCATGCCATTTTTTATAAGACAGTTAAAAGGTTGCTAATAGGAGCTCCCTGATCCCAAAACCAACCTCAGCTCATTTTTCCACTCACAAACCATTAAGATTTCACAGCGGTGTATTAAAGTGAACTGCAGAGCTCTTTGCACACTGTATACCAGAAGCACAACTAAAAGAATTTCATTGCTCCTGGTAGGGTTGTTTAAATGTTTAACTGGTCAAGTTTTTGACTTAAAACTTCAGTCTCTGCTGGACATAATGCAGGCAGACATCATGAAAGGAGTTTCCCAGAATTCACATTTCCAGCGATTTGTCAGTGTCTCGCAAAACAGTAAAATGCAATGATGGTGGTCCATTGTCATTTTCTTTAATAAGCCCTGCAATGGAAATGTTGTGATGACACCATGTTTTTCTTTTACATGATTCTGACAGATGGGGTGTTGACTGTATTTGTTTATGCCTGCAACATTTAGCCAGCAAAAGCAGATGATTTTCACATGGAGTTTGGCTGCGTTTTGGAAAAAATACAGGTGGTCAGAACTTAGTAAGCAGATGGACAGATGGACAGAAAAGAAGTGGATTATGCTGTAGGGGAAGATTTGGAGGTGTCAGTGAATTATTTCTTGTTGCTATTGGTAACTGTTACAAGAAACATGAATTCAAGCTGATTGCAACAACTCATCTCTTTTTAGTTTGTTATTTTCATTTTTTGTTTTTATGACAATTTAAAGCCAACAGGACACACAAAGAACATCACAGAAATATATGTAGCCTACTTTGTTCCATAATATTAAAATTGTCAGTATAACAAAAGTTTTTGCTATTACCATTGATTTGAATACGATTCCAAGATATTAACATGTTTTTTAATTTGCAAATTTGGAAAGTTCTGGTTCTTTTAAGATATATAATCTTTTCTTGGTGCCAAAGATATTGTACCAGATTAATTTGAAGGTGTTTTTTTTTTTTTTTACACCCTTTTGTATTATTTTAAGAGAATCCAAATTCTAGGCCGTCTTACTGTTTCAAACCTCTCTTTCCCCCTCTTCATCTGGCAAGTTTTCTCATTTCCCTCCTGTGTACAAAGGACATGTGGAAGCTATTTTCATGTTGCAGTGTGGACCCCAGAACAAGGAAGCAGCAAGAGTCTGCTGCACATTATCTTGTGCAGTCAACCAAGCTGATTTAGGACAGAGATGCCCAAGTTTGGGGCTTCAGTTTGGTTTTAAGGGAAGGACAGGAGTCAATGAAAAGATCAACTCCCATTTGTGTTTGCATACTTGTATTTAGGTCAGGTTGTTGTGTATAATCCTTTTAGTATTGCTGATTGACAGTGTTTTCTATAATATTGTTCATGGAATGAGCAAATGAGGAGAAAAAGTGTGAGAAAGCTGTAATAGAGAAGAATGGAGATATACAGGGCAACGGTGGACAGGAAGCAAACTGTGAGCAGAATGAAAGGGAATGGGCTTGAATAGAGAATTACACAGTCCTGAAATAACAGAGACCTGTTATTGTGCTCAGAGAACATCAGTGTTGGACAGCTACGGCTGAAATCTGAACTTTCTTGGATAAAATTGTGGGATAAACTCTGATTCAGTCCTGCGTTTCATAAAACATCAAACTCATTGAAAGTGAGAACCGGTCTTGAATTTGGACACGTGCAAAGTCTTTCAGCTTTAGGATGTTGACACACAGTGAGTGCCAGAGGAAGGACATATTTTGTGTTAACGAAGGAACTTCATGCAGTAAGCTATGCCACTGAGAGCAGATAAATGTGACCTGTTTATTTTAGATCTTGATCAAACCCATGTGTTGGTTCGAATCAAAAGTAGAGGAGGAGACCCTAGTGGGAAATACAAGCAGCTGGAACATGTCCTGCACAGTCCCTGAACCCATTTGAGGTTTAGGGATAGCCTTCCAGTCTGAACTGATGCTTTCAAAAGTAGGGTGGTCCTGAAAACTCATTTCCCCCGAGGTCACCCAAGGACTGGGACTATTTAAATGCACTCTAAGTGTTTACATTCTTCATGTGAAAAATAGGAGTTTCTATGAGTCATTGACCTTAAACTATCACACTTAACATTTGCGTTCGTAACAAAGTAACAATTTCATACTCACCACGCTTCTACATGTGCTTGTTTGATGTGATTTTCTATTACCACGGTTACGGTCATGGTCACTTGCTATACCTGGCCTCATTGTGTTAGCATTATCTGGCAGGTAACATCAAAGCAGCTGAACAGGTGAAGACGAATACACAGTCATAAGTTGCTGTAGTCTCTTTCATTACATTGCAGGTTTAAATATGGTTTGTTGCTTCGTTCATACTTATCATTTTTTCTTTGTTGTGAGTTTAAATGCACCTCGAGTGTCTAAGAAGGGGCTCACCCACTATTTCACTGGGCTAATCCAAGCAGAGGGTTTTTGTTCTGTTTTTTATGGAATATTTAGTTATATTTCATCATCAATCATTTTTTCATAATATTTATTTGCAGAGAGCCATTTAGATGTGGAAATTAGCTAGTTAGTTTCTAGGTTTACTGGCTTGAGCTACTGGTACCAACTAGACTAACTGGGTGTGAATTGACAGCCCTTTATAAAGTCAGGCAGAGGTGAAGAAAACTGAAGAGCAGTGCCTTTTATTTTTGGTCATTATGACTTAATTTGTGGAGGCTTTTGGTTTTTTTTAGGTCAAAGTTTCACATGTCATTGAGAACACTGTAAAGAAACTACTTATTTCAGAAAACTCAAAATATTTATATTTTGAGTTTATAGTCCGCCTACCTACCACCTTCCTTGATATTCAAAATAGACTACCTTACGGAGAGTTACACAGATTGTGCAACAAATACAAGCATGTCATATGCATATACATTACTACAAAATCAGTCAGGAGAAAAGTAAGTTTTCTTAGAGAAAATCATTGATTTTGAAACTTTTCTTCATTACAATCTTTACTTTTCTGTGATTCATTCTTTTTTGTTGTTGTTGTTGCAGTTTCAGTTTTATATTTCTGTCTCGGCTGTTTTGTTTGGGTAAGCACAAAGATACTTTTGTGAGAGGCATGTGTTGCTTTGCATGGGAATATAAATTAGCATGTGGCTGAGGGTGAGAAATGTGCTTATGATGACACCAGTAATGCCGAGAGTAAAATGGGCTTTAGTATCATTCAATCCGAGGATTATTTCCTGTCAAACAGGAGCCTGTTCTGCAGAACTGAGAAGAGAAGAGGAACAAATTTGTTCCTCTCCCTTTTCTTCGCTTTTTCACACTGCTTCCCCTCACACAAAGGATCCTCTGTGTGAGGAGATTGTGTGCAGCAGCGAGTGAGGGTGGTGTGCAGAAAGTTGGATCTGGATGGACGGGAGGGTCTGCTTTTTATGACATTGCACTGTTGACTGAAGATGTAATTATCAATAACTAGATTGGCACTTGAAGAGTGCAGTCATCAAGCAAGGCAAAAAAAAATGTAATATAATGGATTTGATTTTCAGTAAAATGTAATAAAGATTTCTTTTTGCTCATGTTCTCCCCATCAAATTTAATAGAATTCAAAAAAGGTAGTCTTAATGACAGACAGACAAACAATTTGCAGTAAAGGCATCTGAACAGGCAGAATTAAACACATTACACCTACTCAGCTTTTACCTTGGGTAGAGGAATAACTCAAAAGCACAGGCAAAGACATCTTGTTTCAACAGTGAAACAAAGAAACAGTCAGGGACTGTCTGCATATTGATTGCCTGTAATACAGCCCGAAAATCCGCTTGGAGAAACTGCAGTTCATGTTGAGTTTAAAGGCAGACATCCTCCCACATATTACATCCCACTTGTACTGTATGTGCCATTAATTTACGCATAAAAGATGGATGTAGCACTTTTAATTAAGATAAGATATAAACTTCCGACTAAACAGTTGGAATCAGTTATGTCTGTTGCAAAGTTAAAATGGTGACCAGTTGAAATATTTAGATTTGGGGCTTTCAAGAGGAAATTGTTATAATGTATTCAGCGTATGTGCCCTGATTTAAATAAATGAATCCATACAGATTTTTAGAGTGTTCGCGACACTGACAGAGTTTTCTAAACAGCTGCAGAGTTAGTGTTCATCAGAGAAACAGAGATGTGCACTCATCGGTTTTCCCCCGTGTTAGGCTCCCTTAATAGGTTTTATGTCTAATCGATTTTAAATGAAGGAACTGGAATAATTCCAGGTCTTTGTTAACTGCAAGCCAAGAACCAATCATACAGTTTAACTTGTGGGTATTTTTCATTTTGTTCATGTTCAAGCTTTTCACTTGGGGAAATCTGTGAACAGTGCCATTTGCTTTCCACACATTCTCACCCATAGGGTATCTACAACATTACTGCACCGCTGGCTTGGGAGTGATTTACATTATTTCACTTCAAGTCTCGCTTGCTTCTCTGTCTTTGCTGTAAAGACACTTCCAGGTTCTACTGGTAAATAAGTAAATAATTAAGTTAATAAATAAGCAATTTTTGGCTTTACTAATATTTATTTTTCCTGTAAGTTTTCTGTGCTGCACGTTGAGTGACACTGTGTGTTTCCAATCTGCAAATGGACAATAAAAACCCCCTTTTATCCCAAACTGGAAACAGATTTTGGTATACAAAACTCCATGCTGTCCTAGTTTATTCACCTTCACAAAGAAGCACGATGAGCCTGCTTTTTAAGGCACTAAAAAAAAGCCGAAATTAGTTTTTTGTCTTTTATTCACATTATTTATTTCACACAGGTGCCTGCGCGTCCCCACCCTTTTTCTTGGCTACAGCTTGGGTTGAGACCTTGAAGTCTAGGTGGATTGTGTGACTTTTTATTGCACCTTAAATCAGTCGTGAATAAAAAACATATGGGGCTCAAGTGCTGGCTTCTTGGCTATTCAGTAAATCACTGTGGGTGCAGTAATTTGCCCTGAATCCACCTAAACTGTTTCCCGATACTCCAAACCTTAATAACGTTTTATGCTGATTTTCTTCTCTGTTAAAGACTTTTTGACCATATTCTGGCATCAGATCTCCTTGTGGCTCAACAAGGTTTTTCAAAATTTACTTTCTCTTTTGTTTCAACTCCAACTGAAAATCCATATAAATTCAATAAACTGTATAAAAACATTTGCATTGAAATGCAAGGAAATTAAGATTTTTTAAACTATTTTTTAAAGAAGTTTTTTTTTTTAATTCTCTTCAACTTTAAATTGCATGTGAGTTCTGTACTTTTCTACACATTTCAAGTGGAATACCACATAGTTCAAAAAGTTTAGAAAGTACAGATGAGTAGTAATAAAAAATTTAACCTCCAGCAGCAATTAAAGAGGGGTGAAGTGGCAGTAGCTACTTAAATGATGACAGCTCACAGATCACGTGATTTGTGTTTTTGCTGTTTCCCAAAAGAATAATTTGAATTTACTCATTTCCCAGTGCAACTGTAAATTCTTTCACTGTGCCAGTGTGGTCTGTAAACGCATCCCAGAAAACATAAAGAGGAATGTGTAGACTGTGGCAACATACAGCAATTACATGTTGGTTTCCATGGCTCCCTCTTGTTTATTTTTAGGTAGCTCTTGTGTGGAATTTACAGCTTTCCATTGAAAATGCTTAAATGAGTATTGTGCCTTATACTGCATTTAACACAGATCATGCAGCTGGTGGCATTTTATCAGAAACACTGTCTTCTCCAATGTCCCTTGAACAAATATATTTGATTACACCAAGCAGTGTTTGACTATTATAGTTCAAACAAACTGTTAGAGTTGGGTACACATATCTAAATACTAATTCTAGCCTCAGACGTTTGCTGAAAAACTAGCTAAATGTTTTAAGTGACGTGAAGCTGAGGGTTGTGTAAATATGAACAGATTGTGAAACCCTTTGAGGTAGTTCATGTTGAGTTTGCTGTATACAAGTAAATAAAATCGACTTCATTAGTGTCCATTTATCATAACAAGATAAAAGAAATTGCAATCTTCAGTAAAGTAGGTACACATTTTAAATAACACACAGATCTAACACAGACAGACCAGATTATGTCACTCTCTCGATAACAGTTTCCTCAAAGCTTTCTTGTTTCCCTCTCTATGGAAATGGTGAAGAATGTATGCTCACATCCCTGTCTGTGAGACTGTAATGCAGAAATCTTCATGTGTTACATAATGCATCAGTGCTCTCAAGCCCACTTCTTATGGAGGGATGTAGAATCCTCAAAGGCAAAAATAAACAATGCAAATTAGAACAACACGCCAATTAAACTGTTCACTCATGCATTGCACAGACGTTTGGAGATGACACCTTTTTTCAGTGTGCAAATTGGCAACAGGTGAGGTGCATGACATAACCAAACGCAACAGGAGCAGGAGAACTCAGTAGTGTGAAAAAGTGTTTGCCTCCTTCCTGATTAAATATTTTTTTGTACGTTTGTCAAACTTAAATATTTCAGATAATCACAAAATATAACTATTAGACAAAGACAACACACGTAAACACAAAATGCAGTTTCTAAATGAAGGTGTTTATTATTAAGGGGGAAAACAATCCAAACCTACATGGCCCTGTGTGAAAAATCATGAATCAACTGTCGTTAACCACATTTTTTACAAAGCTAAGGTCAGTTTTGCTGCCACACCAAGGCCTAAAAACTGCCAGACCTGCTGAATCAAGAAATCACTTAAATAAAAACTGTCTGAAAATCTAAGAGACCTCAAAAAGAAACACAACAGGGAAAGGTGATGAACTTTCCCAGGAGTGGCAAGCCAAAGCAAAGCAAAATTACACCAAGAGCGCATCAGCGACTCATCCAGAAGGTCACAGAAGAACCCAGAACAACATCTAAAGAACTGCAGGCCTCGCTTGTCTCAGGTAAGGTCAGATTTCATGACTCCACCATAAGAAAGAGACTGGGCAAAAATGGCATCCATGTAGTTCCAGTTTCCAAGACAAAAACTAATGATAAGCAAAAGGAACAAAAAGGCTCGTCTAAGTCTTGCCAGAAAACATTTTGATGATCTCCAAGACTTTTGGCAAAAGTAACACAGCATTTCAGAGTAGCATCATACCAACAGTAAAATATGCTGGTGGTAGTGTGATGGGCTGGGGCTGTTTTGTTGCCTCAGGATCAGGAAGACTTGCTATGATAAATGGAACAGTGAATTCTGCCGTCTACTAAAACATCCCGAAGGAGAATGTCCGGCCATCTGTTTTTGATCTCAAGCTGAAGCGCTCTTCAGTTCTGCAGCAGGACAATGATCCAAAACACACCAGCAAGTCCACCTCTGAATGGCTTAAGAAAAAAAAATGAAGACTTTTGGGGTGGCATAGTCAAAGTCCTGACCTCAATCCAATTGAGATGCTGTGGCATGACCTTAAAAAGGTGGTTCATGCTCAAAAGCCCTAGAATGTGGCCGAATTACAACAATTCTGCAAAGAGGAGTGGGTCAAAATTCTTCCACAGCGCTGTAAAAGACTCATTGCCAGTTATTGCAAATGTTTGATTGCAATTGTTGCTGCTAAGGGTGCCCCAACCAGTTATTAGGTTTAAGGGGGCAATCACTTTTTCACACAGGGCCATATAGGTTTGGATTTTTTTTCCCTTAAAAATAAACATCTTCATTTAGAAACTGCATTTTGTGTTTACTTGTGTTATATTTTTCTAATATACAAATTTGTTTGATGTTCTGAAATATTTAAGTGTGACAAACATACAAAGAAATAGGAATCAGGAAAGGGGCAAACATCGCTGTATATACTGTTGTCAGTTTGAGTTACTGGGGAAGGGCAGAAACAGCATGAGATAATGATTTAAATGGCACGCTGTCCAATTTAAATATTCGAAGTCTCAGTGTGTGTTGCTCACTGTGTTATGGTTACCCACATTCATTAGCTTTTCTCAAATGCAAATGAATCTCAAATGAATCCTGTAAAAGTTTCCAATTATGCCTCTATGTGCACTCAGACGATGCGATTTCTTTTGCGAGGAATGACTCGCGCTTGTTGTTTTGAGTCATGTCCTGCTAACATACCTTTGGTGTTTATTCAGCATAAGTTACAGTGTGTGTGCCAAAACCTTGTGCTACCAACGCCCTTTCACACATTTTTCTTGTGAATTTTTTACAACTGATGATGTCTTTAGGAAAAGACTGTTTCCATTACAAACCTTGAACAACCTGGCATTTTAATTGACACTTTTTCAGGGTTGCTGACAACTTTCAAAGTGCTCTTAGAATACAGGCAACATACGTAAACAGGCTCATACTCAAAGTGATATATGATTGGAAATTTAGAGTTCGGTATCTTGCCCAGGGACACAAGAACCAGGAATTTAACCACCAACCTTTTGAGCACCAACCACACTAAATCTACAATCCATCTTCACCATCTCACTGAAACAAAACCCCATGGATTTGTCAAATGTTTATAATAGAGATCCAAATTTCCAGTAAATCTTTTATTAATAGAAATCATCACATGTGCTTTCCATAGCTTTCCATATTGACACAATGATTTAATTCCATCATCTCGATTAAAAGTTTTAAATGTTGCTGCCGACAGCCAATATTCAGGCGCCCAGCGGTGACCAACCACCCTCGACTTTATGATTTACAGCTGTGAGCTGACACAAGTGTTCTGACTGTTGTGACTCTCCCACAGGCCTTTGCCCTACAACCACATGACCCCCCCGCACATAGCCCCAAACACTAACAGTGAGATCTTGGCAACCAAGTACAAGAACAAGGCCAGCCATCAGATGCAGACAGGAGAAAAAAGAGAACACAAAGCAAAACAGAAACAAATGTTGGTTTGTGATAGTGCTAACAAACAATATCCTCATTAGACAGAGAAATCTTAGGTGTGTGGTACTGTACATAATGATGGAGATTTATGTTATGTAGCGGTGAGTATGAAAATTTGGTGGGATCTCAAGACAGATCTCAAAGGGATCTCAAAGAGAACAGATTCAGTGAATTAGGACTGCTTCAAAGACATTTTGAAGGGCTCATTTCAGTGTTTCTTTTAATAAAGTATAATACATTTTAGGTAACAACAAAGAAGACATTTACAATATGACATTACAGCATCTACCCAGACACCAGTATCAGACATCAATAACAGGTTAGGTGAGATTTCTTAATCTTCACTGAGATTTGAGGAATCATTCAAGCGTTATGAGTTTCTTAACTGCTGCATTGTGGTTTGTGTGTGTCAGGTCAAAAAAACAGCAAATGGATGACATGTCCCAACACCCAGCCAGAGTTCTGTTATGCTTCTGCCTAAGTCACCCTGGCTGTCTTTCAGTCATAGTGCACAGATGGCACACAGAAGAGCCAGAAGAGCCAAGAGAAAGGTGTGGATCCATCCCATCTCGGGATTTGTTGACTGAGAATATCCATGACAAAACATGAAGAGAAAAAGGCTCTTTTTGTTTCTCCCTGATCTGATATGGAGAGGATGACTGTGAAACACCAGATGTGTGGCGTCAAAGCTCCTCTGCTCACGTCTGTATCTGCATATTAGCTTTCCCGTCCCACCCAAACCTATTAAAGTCCAAGTTTTTCGCTTCTTTGTTCCATTACCAAGATTGAGCAGCCTGTTATCCTCATGTAAACTTCTTCTATTGTCTAATCATGTGTAGATAATGAGGAACACGTGTTTGGCGGTGGCTAATGTGAATATGTCTAACCCATGCTTGTTCAGCTTTGACCTTTTTCCTGTCTAGTGTTATGAGGAGGATTACATAAGAAAGTCCCAGGGGTCCTGACAGTCACTCTTCCAATGCTTTATCCTACCCTTCCTGTCGGTGCCTTATTTTGGCCAGGACCCAAAGAACTGCTATTTGTTAACATGACTTCTTGTTAATAAATAGCAGACCATGACTCTGGATCAGTATAGGCTATAATGGAAGGAAGGAAGGAAGGAAGGAAGGAAGGAAGGAAGTAGAAATTTTCCCACCTGGCTAAAGGCTGGGAGTGCAGTCTACAAACGGCCAGCTGTGAATGTGCTCATGGCCCAGAGACCTGGCTCTGACACAACAGACCCACGTAATCTCCACAGGACATCTAATCCTGTAAGTCATACATGCATCTGCATCTGTATTTGCATATTCTTAAGCAACTGTATATATGCAAAAAAAAATGCTTTATGCTTTTCTCTATAGTATATTGCTACTGTGAGATCACATCAACCTTTATGTGTTGATAAACTGTTGATAAAGATATGTTTTTCAGCACTGAATATAAAGTTTAGAATTCTGATCTGTTTTCTGCATCTTCTTTAGGAGAAGCAAGGGAAAACATATGGATCTTGAAAACAAATTTACCATCTTTACATGATTGAAGAAGGATCCTGTAGATGAGTAGAGCTTGCACATGTTGACTGCTGTGCCTCAGCATCTGGCAAAAATGTAGAAAACAAACAAACAAAAAGGATTTATGAAAGATCAATATTTTCCTAGCTCACATTTAGCAGGCATGTGCACGTCTGATAATTACAAAAACAGAAAAGGTTTATACTGAAAGCCTACAATCCTTGCAAGCTCCTTCAGATAAAATTATGTTGGCCTTCCAGATGCTTGAAGCTTTTTAATCCATGCACATTTTAAATATATTTGAATAGATCTGGAAGCTAAACTATGTAACACATTTTGCTGACTGTATTAGTTTTGTGCATAATGCCAATGCTGACACCAATTCCTCTTTTATTTTTCTGTCAACACGACTCAATGGGAACATTGTAACTAAAAGTCATTTCTTTCAAACATGTGTACTAGATTATCATGCTGTCACAAATAGTCAGTTGATGGGAGGTTGGGGCTTTTGTACTTATACAGTTTTGTCAATAACAGTAAGTCGTTAAAAGATTGAACTGGCTTTGATGTCCTTTCCAGTGTCTAATCCACCCGATACCGCTGATTGTATCTCTGTTTCAAGCTCAAAATCGGCCTCACACTGGGATGGTGTATGAACCAAAGTTCACTTTGTTCACTGGCCCAGTGGCAGTCTTATGTAACCTCTTTTTGGAGGGTCCAGTCTAAGCTTGGAGATTTTGATTACTACCATATACACCCGAAGCACAGTGTACCCCACTGTCAACTCTACTGAATGTGAAGGACTGACAGATGGGCCAGAATCAGAAAGAAAGCGATAAACAATTTGGGATGTCCCATCTGTTATAATTCTGGTACTAGAGCAGTCCAGAGAAGCATCAGCACCATATTCCTCCATTCCTGAGGCCTGACCATGTTTCAAAGACATTCAGAATGCCTGAGAAAACATCTAAGAGGGACCACACTGGTCATCTCTGCCACATTTTACCTCCCTAGAGCTGCTCCAAATGCTCCACAGTATTGCTGTCTCAGCCTCGACCAGAACATCAGAAGAGACTGAGAGAAAAATGCTCAAACAATTTACAGTAAGGGTGGGAAGAGTGGGTATTAGCTGACTTTTTCTTACCTTCTTAGTTACAGATGTTTAGTGCAAAAGGGGAAAGAAAGGCAGGGAGGATGTCTTTATAGATAAAAGAGACTAAGAGGTTTAAAATAAAAGGATCCCTCACAGGGACATTTTCTGTGTGCATCACTTTTTTTCTGGCCATTCAAGTGCTTTTCACATCCCTGCATGTGCATGTATGGGCAGACAGATGCCTTCTGTCCTTTCATAAAGTTCATAGTTGTGCATGACTTCATCTCTTAGCTTATATTTAATTGAAGCCTAATAAACAGACAATTAAGAGCACTGCATAATAAAAATGGGAAGAAGCCACAAAAAATCAGAGTTAAAGAACCGAAAGCACACCCTGGCTGCAAATCCTCGTACAAAGCATGTGATGCAAAAGAGTTTTTACATTTTAAGGTTATGTTTTTACTAACTGGTGTAACTGTTACTGTGGTCCATACTACACCACAGATAGGTCATTAAAATTTCCCTTCTATTGAATACACAGAACCCTCTGGAAAATCACAAGCAGGTTAATTGTCTTAAGTTTTGCTCTGTCCTTTTTTCTCTTGAGAAAAAAGTAGGGGTTTTTTGTTGCTTTTTTTTAAATAAAAAGTGGCAAAGGGGGGCTGATTTACAGCTTCTACATGGTGATGGGCTGAGGGGAGAAGGAGTGGTCTCAAACATGCTGGGCTACAATAAAAGGCACTTGTTTGGACCTCCGAGGAGCCCAAACTTTCCAGTAGCACCACAGGCGGCTGCTGAACAAACGGAAAAAAAGGAGGGGGTAGCTGATTAGTAAAAATTGAAAGAGAAGAAAAGTGCCCAGCTTTCTTTAAATATTTACATTATAGATAAATTACTTTTTAGCTTCTAACCTTTTGTTTAATTTTCTTTAGCGAACGGATCGCTTTTTGCAAAAAATAAAAGAGAGAGAGAAAATGATGAGGCTGCTGTGCATCACTATAGTCTGCTTGATCCTGGCTGGCAATGCCTATAGTGAAGAGACGATCTCAACAGGTAAGATTTAAAATGATGTGAAATAATTTAACATGCCCGAGTGTGTGTGTGTGTGTGTGTGTGTGTGTGTGTGTGTGTGTGTGTGTGTGTGTGTGTGTGTGTGTGTGATCTTTTATAAATGCATGATGTTGCATCACTCGTGTGTATGTGGGGGAATATGTAAAGAGGGATGAGCTGTGTAAGGAGCCTGAGCAAAGTGGTACCCCACAAAAGCTTGTCTTATAATGGCGTCATTGTAGCAGCAGGTAACAAACATGTCTCTGGGGTAACGCTCACACAGACACAGTGTAACTCAGCATTAAACTCACTGACGTGCTGCATACAGACCACCCCAGCACGGACAGGCTGGTGAATAAATTGCCCTTGTCATTCATAGGGGCTTCCTACCCACTCTGCTGAATGAGTAATACCACTGGTTGTCCTCCTAAAATAGGTCACAAGTGCTGCAGTGGATTAAATTGGGCTAGTAGTGCTTGTCCCCCTTTTTGTGGATGTAAATGCTGACTTTAATGTGATTTATGGTGGAGTCTTTTTCCTTTTTTTTTTTTTTTTAAACTTTCTGACACTATTTGTTT
>VUQG01002593.1:98983-111478 GCA_015106755.1 Etia nguti
GGACACAACATGAAAAAATTTTGCCAAGGAGCGCCTGCACTCCATCATAATGCTGTTGTAATTTCAAATTCACACCTGCCTCCCAATGCAAGCTATAAAACACAGCTAGATCTACTGCTGCAGAGAAAGAAAAAAGGGAATTGCTGGAGATGCCCTCATGTTATATGTATTGACTGATATTTAATGTGCTTTCAGCAGCTCTGCAAGCTGACTCAGTAGATGTCAAATTAGGAATGTCTCAGCTGTCTCTCTTCCAGGAGCAGAGGAAACGGCTCATCTGTTGGGACAAGAATTTCATTCTAGGAGGAGAGCTTATGTTTTTTTTGGTTTTTTGTCATCCAAACATTTAAAATTTGGGGGGTGATGTCACAAGTGTGTGTTTGTGTGTGCATTTATATGATGTCATTGCCTGAATTATGTAAAAGCATTTGCTCAGCCCAGGCCAGCTGCCATTGTTCCGTACAGTATATTTTATTAGCCACATGAGCCGTGTATTCTCCCTCAGTTCGAGGGGCGTTGCCTGTCCTTATACCTACTGACTCACTCTGCCACTGGGAGCTTCTGGAAAACAGCCCATGGTAGCAGGCAGCCTGACAGGAGCGGAGTTAAGATTAATGACCCACAGCCAAATGTATAGAGCCCCATGCTGAACAGCGGCCAAATGACTCTGTCTTTTCCTGTGAAGTAATAGTCTGTTAAGTCTAATGCTTACTGTGGTTGTTGGTTACTGAAGCCTGGCCTGGTTGCTACTGGGGTAGAGTGGGAAAAGGGGCTTGGCTGTAAATGAGGCCCGGGGTGAGCAGAAGATGTGTTTAGGGTAGGAGATGAGATGTTCGCGGAGGCACATTTTTGGTGGTATTGATCCTGTATTATTAAGCTCAACAGAAATTTAACAAATCACTCTGATGGCAATCCATGGTGCGCTTGTGCACACACACGTTTTTTGTGTTTCCACTTGTTTTGCATGATAGAATACAGGAAAGAGCTTATTGGCATACGTGTGTAGGAGTTGGCCTGCTGTGTTTATCCCAGCTGCACTTGTTAATTCTTTCTCCATATTGACACAAGTGGGCCAGCAACAGAAGAGAGCGACACTTTGGGATGCTGTGAAGCATTGCTCGCTCTGCTAGAGGGTGTGGCACATTGTGCTCAAGGAGATCTAAACATGCAGGCTGTTGCTCTGCAAAATTTCCTCCTTTCAAAGACTGATTTTTAAGCCAATGTTGATTGTTTATTAACTTCATGCAGGAAAGGCTCAGGGGTTACACAGTATACAGTATAGTAAGAGTATAAAATAATACACAGGGCACTGAGTGGACCTGGATCACTGTAAAGATAATTTCCACTTCAGTGTTGCAAAGAAGCAGATGGTTCCAATCACTTGCTAAAACCACCTTTTAGAGAGTGAGACTGAACTGTGCTTGGTAATAAAATGGCAGTAGGTCTTGGCTGCAGCTGCTAAGCTTCTTTTTATTGCCCTACACATGTGTTCATTTATGTGTTTGGGGTTTTTTTTGCCTTATACATGTGTTCCTTTATTTTTTCATTCCCTGCTGCACACTTGACAAAAGTATCAGGCATAATGCTTCCCTATTATTTGACCACCGATAATTATGACAATTTGGAACCACCTTGAGCCTCAGAGGGTCGCAGACGGTTGGAGAATGGCAAAGAAAAGAAAGGCTTCCCTCTCTTCCCAGAAGGATTACTACCCGCAGTAGGCTGTTGCTTTATATGTGCAGCATGTCTCGCATGGCCAGGGCCACAGTCTCCTCTGGGATGTCTGTCTAGTGGTAACTGCAGGAGCAGGAGAAATTCAGGAGTTGCTTTAACATGCATCTGTCTCTCTGGGATTGTAACTGTCAAGGGTGTAGAACATAAAAAGACAAATTTATTTACTGTGCCTTCGTTTAACATCATCCGAAGCAGTTCATACTTCAGCATTCACTGAATCGGCTCCATCCTCTTCAGGGCTACAGCTCACACAGAGGGTCTTGATTTAACATTCGAACAGTGTTTTCACGAGGCACTACAATGAAGCCCTTTATTCTGTTTTCTAATAATTTCAGACATCACCGTTGGCTGTAATTACATCTGGTGAGTCTGTGTTGATGTCAGCATTGCCCTTACCTCTGCCAATTCAGTCATCCTGGATGCCTCAGGTTTCAATCCTACTTTACGCACAGCGTTACCCATGCAGAGAATTTACGAGGCACGGAGAAGCTGTGAGTCATTTCTCTCTGACAAAACGGCCAAAGACAACTCTTGTCCAGACAGTGGCAATTAGCAACGGCAGAAGTGTTTTTCCGAGCTCATAAAATACCTGGCGTCTCGCTGACCACTCAAGAGGCAAGTGAGGCAATGGGTGTGGTGATTTGGTAATAGTAGTCATTGGCATGTGCAGCCTCATGAAAGAAATGAGAACATGGAGTTTAGAGTGGCATAAGGTGAGACTGAAGGGTAGATTAGGTCTGTCAGCACTGCCTTTGCTAATTAATTCCTCGCGCGGGAGTCCTCAATTCTAATGATCTGAGAACCACTGAACGAACTCCAGACACTCTTCTACTGTGTGAACCGGGACAGTTTCGGCAGGCGTTTGACGAGAGGTTGATTCAGTGTCACTCCACTGTGAGTGTGTGTGTTCTGTGGGAAGGTTGTGGTTTGAGCAGAGTCAAAGCCACTGTCTCCTTTTATTTCCTGTAATAGGCATGTGGGAAATGTTTCCCGCTGAAGAGCCAGCGACACAGTATTCCAGTCATACTCAGGTGTGGCTGCTCAAAGTGAAGGGCCTTCAACATGAAAGCTGCACCCTCAGTCAGAAATCAGAAGCTGACTGCAGACTTACATGCAGATCATCCATACTGAGTGAGCGAGAAAAGACAGAGTAGCTCATATACTTTTTAATGAGTACCTGAAACTTAAAGAACAAGGCTGGTTATTAATGAATATAATGAAAAAGTCCTGTGCGGTGCTTCTTGTCTTACCTCGCTTTTGTTTACAAGTTAGACTGTTAAAGGTTAAACTGTGGTGTGTTTATAGGGTGTGGATAGGGGCAGGGGGTGTCAGCGGTCCTGTCTACATACATTTATCTAGTGCTCGTTATTGTCTGGCACAGACAGCCCCCACTCTCTTTCCTGGCTGGGGTCTTAACTAAGCAAGCCCTGTGAGGTCTAAAGATAGAAGATGGGAACCGGTGGTGAGACACAGATGACCTGTCATTTTGAGTTAAAGGCTGGCCTAGCTTGGACAGGAAAGATAGAGAGGGAGTGCACAGAGGAAATAAGTAAAAGAAATAATGATGACAGCTAGATTCTGTATTTTGTCAACAATATTATCTGCTCTCTTTTCCCATTATTTATGTGCCTGACACGCTTAACACAAATCAGATGTAGTGGATGAAAGAAAAGCACTTCATTTTGTGGGTTAATGCTGAGGAACCAACGGCTTATAAGTGCAAGTACTGACAACAGCAGGAAGGAGACTGAAAAAGGATTATTGGCTTTCAGGGCTGAGGACTGGCTGGTGCCCAGTATTGCATTTAATAAACCAAACAGACTCCAGACTCTTCACTTGCTTTGTATGATGCAATGCTTCAGATGTCACACTGTATATTGTATATTACAATAATATAAACATTATAGACATGCCAAAATACGTAGTTTAGCTGTTTTATTCAAAAGGCAAACAAAAAAAGGCAACAAGGAGAAGTTTAAAAAAGTGTTTTCTACAATTTTTTTCCCCTTTTCTGCATTTTCTCAATCAGAATTTTGGTCTATCAGTTTTTAGGCAAAAGCAAATCAAAAATTTAGAAGAAAATCTTTATATAAAAAAGTTATACAAAGGTTGTTTTTTTGGGGGGGGGTAATCCAATTATCATAATTCTAATCAAGAGCAGAAAGGTTATATCATATTTCTTCTTTTCTAGTCAAGGTTTCTGCTGAACTAGGTGGCAACATCACCCTGCCCTGCAGGATCTTGTCCTCAGACACGATGTCCTTTGGCGACAATGGACACCGGATAAAATGGACAAAGGTGGAAGATGATGAAGCTCTGAATGAGGATGTGCTGGTTAAAATGGGACCACACATAAAGGCCTATGGGAGCTTCGAGGGCCGTGTCTTCTTGCAGGAGCTCGACAGTGAAGATGCTTCCTTAATAATGACTGAAGTCTCCATGGACGACAAGGGAAAATATCACTGTGACATCGACAACGGGATTGAAGATTCACTGCAAGAGGTCATCTTGGAGGTGCATGCTGGTCTGATGAATGGTAAATCCTGTTTTATTTTGTTTTGTTATATTGTTTTCTTACTATTTCCATACTTACACTTTTTTAAAATTCATTTAATAATGTATTCAATTTAATTAACAAACTGGTATGAGCTTGTTAGCATGCAGCATCACGAACTTATCCCCCATGAATATCCCATTCATGGGATATATATATATATATATATATATAAAACCCAATAAAACTAAGGCTAATCACACAAAAAATAAGCAGAAGAACCATTAAGTTTTGATTATTAAGATTTTGACTATTGCTCTTAACAGAATTTCTTTTGTCATTTTCTTGAATGCCAAAAAAATTCCACCTAGCTTTGATTTGGTTCATAATTGTACTTTGACTGGTTCATTCTACAAAGCAGATTTTTCTATCACTCAATATGTATTTACAGTTTTTTCTGAGCTTCAGCTGGTCAGCAACCAGACATTATGCTGTACGATGCCTTGATATGCTTGGATAAACTGTGAAATCAGCCCCAAATCACAATGCTACCTCTCTTCCTGTCTGCCCACTGATGCCACTCTTCATGCACCATGTTGCACATACTCATGAACTTAGATTTCTTGATATTCTAGTGACTCTTTAGCAGTTACTCTGGGTTTTTTCTCTGTTCTTTTCTTTTTTCCTTTTTTTTGCTGAGCTTTCTGCAGTGCGACTTTTGAGTCAGCTAGGAGCCCATTTCTGCAGAGAGTACTAAATGATCTCAGTTCATAGGCATTTTGCCTGAGTATAGCCTGATCAATAGCTACACTTAAAAGATTAATTTTAACCCTTTCCAGCATTATTAGTTTAATCAAAGAAGTTCTAACCTACCTGCAATATTTTCCCTTATTACAGTAAAGTAGAGAAACATGAATAGAATGATATGATTGTGAAAGTTCTTGCTTTTTCTTAAAACTGTAATTAGATGGTAAGAAAAAAAAAAGACATGGCATATAATGCTCTTTTGTATTCAGAGTTTATCCTTAATACCAATAAATTAAAACATTATGATCATAATTTCATCTGATCTACTTCGTTCAGGTGTCGTGTTCCCATACTCCCCCCCTTCGGGCCGATACAAGATGAACTTCCAGGATGCCATGCAAGCCTGTGAGGACCAGGAAGCTGTGGTTGCCTCACATGAACAGCTGATTGTTGCGTGGAAAGGCGGGTTGGATTGGTGCAACGCTGGATGGTTAAATGATGGCACAGTGCAGTATCCTATCACCAAACCCAGACATCCTTGTGGTGGCTCCAACACTGGGCCTGGTCTCAGAACCTATGGACGCCAAGATAAGATGAGCCACTATGATGTGTTCTGCTATACTACTGCACTCAAAGGTCAGTTTATAAAAATGTCTTTGTATATGAAACACAGTGACCACAAAGACTAGTACGTTGCATGTAGTAGTACATCTGCTTGAATTATTCTGTCTTGTTTGTCTTGTTTGCTTTCAGGAAATTTCTATTGGCTGGTCCAGCCTGAAAGGCTGACCTTCGATGAGGCTGTGGAGGCATGCAGAGATGACGGTGCAGAGATTGCCAAGGTGGGCCACATGTTTGCCGCCTGGAAGCTTGAAGGCTATGATCGCTGCGATGCCGGCTGGCTGGCTGACGGAAGTGTCCGGTACCCCATCTCCAGGCCCCGCAAGAACTGCAGCCCCACAGAAGCAGCAGTGCGCTTTGTTGGGTTTCCCGACAAGGCGGTGAAGTCCTATGGCGTGTATTGCTACAAGCCTGATCAGTGATGGGTTAGATAGGTCTAAAGAAGCCATGACCACCAAAGAGCAGCAAAAGCCACAACCAGTAAAATCAACAATGAAGCAGATAAGCTTTTGATCTAATCTAGCATGAACCCAATACCTTTCTAAAGCTGTGATAACCCTAAAAATACATACATATACATACATGCATACATCTTATACCCTCCTAAGCATTAAGAAAATGAATTGTAGCCATTATGTTTTGCATTTTCTTATAGGTGGCTTTCATTGGTTTTACACAGAGTATTAAGTAAAGGTCTATTTTGTCAAAGTGTGGCTGATGCGACAGAGACAGAGAAGTAAATGGTTAGCATAATCTGACTTTAGTTTGTGTCCCACAAAAAAATGATTAGATTTGTGAAGTCCAAATGTAGTGCAAATATGCACACATGTAGTTGACATGTGCTGCTTTAAAGTCTGCAAGAACAAAAAAGTGTGACATTTTATTTTTATCCAGTTCTGAATTTGGGAATTAAGTTACATTTATTACAAACTGCTATGGGTACTTGTTACACTGCACAAAGTGATCGTTTGCAGTTAATGTTGTTTGCTTTGAGCTTCTGAAACTGAAAAAAAAAAAAAAAGCTTTACAGACAGAATAGTTGTGATCAAAATATTTGCAAAGAAAATGAAGGTAAATGTTTTGGCCTACAACTCCTTTTGCTGTGAAAGCTTCAATTACCACAATTTACAGTTACAATTAGAAAGACCACTATAATCTAATGGAATGTGTTCTTTTGTCCTAACAAAAGGTTTTTACTTTTTAATGATGGGTTACTGGTTGTTTTTTACATGTGCATAATGTGCTTTTCAAGAAAAACTACAGATTCAGTTTCTAACACTAGTAGGATTTTGACTGAGGAGTTAAATCAGATAAACTGCAGATGTGATTTGTCAAAACACACGAGTGGCATTCCTCAGAAGAAATCTAATATTACAGCAGTTAAAATATGACTATTAAATGTTTGGTCGCATATGACCACTGATACAGTTGCAAATCTTCATATTGTGGCTATGATCTGCAAAATTTCAATTCTTATTTTGATGATCAATCACACTCACAGATGGTAATTAGAGGTGCAACCAACTTTTCTGAACCCGGGCACAGAGATATGGTACTCACTGCAGAACACATGTGATAATGTGGTGATGCATTGTTTCTAATAGCAAATCTCAAGTTGTCAAGGAAAAAAAAAGTTGTATCTTAGCACCTTGTACCTTTTCAAATGAAGCTGTTTGAAATAAAGAACACAACTCTTACATCCATTTTGAATCATATGTTCCTTTTTTAAAATTGCATTCCTTCTTATTTTACTGGAGCAAAATCATGCAGAAAGTGGAGATGTTGAAGTTTAAGCAGGGACCTAAATGGGATTGTTTAAGTTGCCAAATTGGAGGCCATGAATTTGGCGTAAAGCCATGTCAACTGAAAGGACTTAAGATTAGACTCTCCCCACATTCATTTATTCTTTGCCATTTTTATCTTCAGTACCAGGCTGCCAACCCACCACTAAGTCAGACAAAGGGAACAGTAGCACAGTCTTTAAGAGGCTTGTGGGAATCTCTGGGAACGGGGTCAGATTTAGGTGGATACAGCAGGGAAATGCTAGACAAATGTAAATGTGTGCAATCCATCTTAGGTAACTTTTTTTTTTTTTTTGGACAATGCAGCTAAAAAAAACAGCAGATATAAGATATTTTTGAGGAATAAACTGTATACATAAACTATACATTTTTGCACTTGTATTATACAAAAGAGTATATACATGTATTTAAACAGCTGGTATCAGGTGAGCTGTTCTTTGGGCCTCTGTGTGTTTAGGCAGACAGTCAAAACGATGAGCAGTCTGTTGACTTCAACCAGTCCAGTGCAGTGCACTAGTCTAGCTATTTTGCTACATCCCAAATGCTTGACAGAATTCCAGATACATGCATGTCTGGAAAATAAAAAAACCCCAAACATTACGGCATTAAGTGAATGATACACTTTATTCTGAGTTGCCTGCCAAGCTGAAGAAGCCAGTAAGAGCTTGGGAACATTTCATTTCCAAAATAAACCTAGAACTTCTGTTAAATCCCAGTGAAACGCAGGCCCAGGGGTAAAGGTTTTTGAGACATCTGCACTTCGTGAGGCAGGATTGCAGGTTTGACTCAATGCGTGGCATCCAGGAGCAGCCATTAATCACAAGTCACGTCTCCTCTAATGACAGAGCTGGCACTCACAGAGAAAAACGCAGCAACCTTAACTTGCACACAGATTACATTGACCAACCTGATGTTGTTACCCAGGTAATGGTGCTTTGTGTTATTAGGAAGCAACAATGTGAACTCCAAGTGACTGCTGCATAAACATGCACTGTGGGAGTAGTAGTAAAAGGTAATGTAGTCAAAAAGCTTCTGATTTTCTACCCAGGGAATTCATGTGGATCCTTTATGCACCAGCATGTAGACACAAGATGTTTTTCAAGAAGACCACTTTCACTCATGCTATTCACTAAAAAGAAAAAAAGAAAAGTAGTGGGGTATACTTATGCAGGTCCACAGTACTGAAGCATCAGCCTTTTCTGCATGGCATCACTTTTCCCTAATCCAGTTTTAGCTCAATATGTTTGCTACAATTCACATTCACATTGCCACTTCCTATCTTCTCCCCCTGGATGTACCAACTGTCTACCAACAGGCTTGCAGAGCATGTCTGATAGGTTTTCTACAAGTGTGTGATGTATGTGTAAGACACCGCAATACTTTGAAAAATTGGATACTGGTGTGATTTTCCACACAGTGCGATTCACATGAAGTTTAAATTCATCATTATATTCTTAGTGTCCATAAGTTGTGTGGGTGCTAAAAAAAATGAAACGTGATAGCACAAAAACTCTCAGCTTCATGAGCAAGGCTGATAGCACTACCTGCTGGGGAAATCACTGTAGTGCACACTGCATCCTAAATCTGCTTTAGTACAAGAGGACCTGTGTTTTAAAATTTGTTCAACTTCATTACCTGCCTTCTGCAATTTTGCAACACGTTTCCTATATAATAAAAACTCTAATAATAATAAAGAAAACTGTAATAAGATTGCTACACTATCAAAAATTAAAAGAAGGACAAACTCTGGACTCATTAGAAATGAATAAGATCTGCAAAAAATCTGGCCAACAAATTTAATCTTGTAAGTAAATAATATTTGTATCTTTATTTTTATTTCATTGGTGATTTAAAGCAGGAAAAACAACAGTTAAAAAAAAACAGTTTTTTTTTTTTTAAGTTCACAAACGTACCAGACATTCACATTGTAAAGTAATATATAAAAAAAAAGAAACACTTATAAATATAAAATTATATTATGTGCACATCAAGGCTAAAACACACAGACAAATACTCAGACAACAAAACAACATTTCTCCTTTAAAAAAATTCACGTCTGTTAATGTTACAGAACAAAATCGATGTAGATTATTGCTGATGTGTGTCTCTGAGTTCTTTGGTCCACTGTTGCCATTACAGTTGTAAAAAAAAAAAGAAGAAGAACAAAGAAAAAGGCATGTAAATGGATCATATTGCTGAGTAATTATTTGTAGACCGTTAGCATGCAAATGTTGCTGGTATCCTGTTGAACAAACAATAAAAATATTTAAAAAGAATCCCCGGGCGGGCCAAGTGACAGAATCATATTTTATCAGTAAAACAAGTAAAGCAATCAAGAGCAGCTTGAAAATAAATTATACGCATCTCTGCCTAAACAGCTGTTACGTTCAAGTCTTTCTGAGTGATTCACAAAATACATTCTCTCAACGACTGATTTTAATTGACCACAATAACAGAAACAAATTTTTTAGAAATCATACCAAAAGACAAAAAAAAAGACTTAGATATAAGCTACCTCACAACAGATGACAGCAAGAGTCTTTGGTGTGTGATTATGCACAGCATTAAAGTTATTGTAAACATGCTGTTGTGACTAATTAAAGGCTATGCACTGAACATATTTGAGCAGAAAATAGAGGCTTCTTGAGCTACACTTTCCTTTTGAAGTAGACGATAGTCATCAATTTCCATCTGTTGATAAAGGCTTTGTCGATAGGTACTTAGAGAGTAATCTTTCATACTGAACTGTGTCTTACAAAAGAAAATCTCAGTTACATTTTTAAAAATCTATCTATAGAAATCTCTTTATAAACATTTAGTCTGACATATATGTGATGATAGCAGAAGAGAATGAAAGGTGATAATTTGGTACTAAAAGCTGCCATCACAAAGAAGCTGATAACCAAGCAATCAGTGAAAAACGTTCCCCAGACTTGTGATATTTTAATCTAGAATGTGAATAACTACAGGAAACCTGTCAAACCATGTCAGAGTATAATTTGCCCCTTTGTAGAATGAGCTATAAATACTGGGAAAAGATCTGTATGTAAGAAAGTTTATAGCTGTTTGTATGCAACACAGTGTTTAACTCATGCGATATGAGTTCTTTGCAAGCGCAATAAAAAGGAAGTCCAAATTAAAACAGCACAATATTAGTCTTTACATGAGCAGTATAATCTCTTTCTTTCTATTAAAAAATGAACACTTGCATAGATTTTAAATAGCCCAGTTGATTTAAAAATTGACTAGACAACTGTCATGAAAAAGGGTGACTCTTTTTTGGTTTTTTAAGTATGATGAGAGTAGCTTTTGCTTTTCCAGTAGCCAGCTGAAACTTTTTTTTTAATCCACATTAGCATTATTATAAAATAGTGCCCCTGGATAAGAAAAGTCTTGTATATACATCTCTATAAAAGGCACTTTGTAAGATTCCATTGGAAAAAACTGCAGGTTATTTGGGTTTTTTTTTTTCTTTCTTTAACGAGTTTTCTCTTGTGCTTTTTTTTTGTTCTTTTCAAACAAGCATCTGGCACGTGCTCTCGTCTCAGGTAGGCCGTGCCATGTTATTTGGCAATCACTGCGTCTTCCACTTTTGTTCTATTCTGTGTCTCCTTCCTCGGTAGCGCTGATGACGAAAGTGGAAGGACTCATCTTGCCAGTTTTTGAAGTTGTGGATGCTGTAGAGACTATTGTGCTGATGCCTTCTGATAAAGGTCCTCTGATAGCTTGAAGCTGTTGGGCGGAAAAAAATCACATTTTAGCTCTCAAACTATAATTATTTGTCAATATCTTACAAAATGGTATAATGCCGAGGACCAAACTCAGTAAATAGGTTGATATCTTATTAAATGCACCAAAATATATGTTGTTCTTTCTGTTTCAATATTACAATGAAGATCAAATTTTCTTGTTGGCTGTATTTTTATTCATCTTTAGGCATGAAAAATTTTGAATTTCATTTTTTTAAACATGTACTTTTCAAAGAGTTTTTTTACATGTCCACTTAGGTGGACACTGGCTGACCAGTGGGTGGCAGTGTATGGAGTGACACATCAGTGTCCAATGTAGTGGTTTATGTGCAAGTATACCATCAACACTGACACAAATACAAGAAAACAGCCTTTGAACAGCTGTCCACCGTAGTGACCACTATGCGTGAAAGGGTTAATGACAAATTTTGAAACCTCAGTATATATCAATTAGGATGTAGTTTGAAGCCTGAAATATGACAAAATACCATGAACTTCAGAAATAAGGGTTGCTCCTAATAGGCATCTAAGGGAAGTTAAATAAATGGCAATGTATTAAGAAAATATGATAAATATCCAAGGCTGGGACAAAATGCAAAAAAGTAACAACATATAAACAGATGCAAGAATAAAAAAAAATATCAAATGAATAAATAGATGCATTTAATAGCATACTAAATGTTATATTTATTTATTTTTTCAGTTTTTGCGTTTTGGCCCTCCATACATATCAGAGTAATGTCTATACATTGAGAGCAACACTTTGTGTACTTACGGTTCATGCAGCTGATTTTAGGGATATCCCATCGTCCATTCCCACGACAACGGATAGTTGGGACATGTCTCTGAATAAAGCCTGTACGGCACTGGTACCTCACCAGCGAGTTGATCTCATATCGTTCACGCATCTTCCCAAAGGTACGTGCATTCTCTACCACAGGAGGCTGACTACAGGCCACTGTGAACCAGAAGAGACAAAGGCATTCACATAAGGAATTTTACAGGAACTGTGGGTTTGCATTTTTACCTAAAAAAAAATTTAAAACGTGGATCTTTTTGTTTGTTTGTTTGTTTTTACCTGTGCCCTTCTTGCAGGTGAAAGTGAGGTGGTAGTTGCAAGGAACATCATTCCACTGACCATCCTCATGCCATATCATCACCACACAGTCCTCGCCAGTAGAGAAGAAGCTGTCAGGCTGGTTGGGCCTCCAATTTTCATATTGCTAAAATAAGAGCAGGTAACAGAGTAAGACATTACTGTTATTAAACTACATTCGAAGCCTAACAGTTTTGCTTTTTTTTTTTTTTTTTTTATAAAAAATTATTTTTTTTTTAAAATTTTTTCTAT
>VUQG01002593.1:111498-121912 GCA_015106755.1 Etia nguti
TTTTAATAGACACTAGTAGTACTATTTACAGACATTATCTATAGACACTCCTGTTGAAGGGTGACTGCAGCAGTAGCTCTGAATATTTGATTTGGCAGATTTTTATACTAAAAGTCCTTCCTGACACAAGCCAGAAGGGAATAGCGTCACCTCCCAAGATCGAACTGAGGATTTCTTGCTTGTTAGGGCAATGTGTATACCAATAGGCACTAGTACGGTGAAGGTTACCAAATCACTACAAATATTGTGTCTACTACATATCTCTCTGGAAAAAAGTGAACCCAAAATCCTTTTCTTTTTCGTTTCCTTTTCATCACTGCAATTCTAATTACTGTCCACAAGAGGGAGAAAGTGTATCTTTATGTAGGCCAACTTCAACTCAGAAACCTGAAGCCATCAATTCTGAGAAAACCAGACTCAAAAGGCAAAAACGAAAAGTTTATAAAATGGGCTCATAAACTTTGTCCAGAGAAGAGCCATCTGCATTACCCTGCTGGAAATGTCACAGTAACCCACTATGTACACAAAAATAAGAGTAGCTTGGATTTTATAGTCAGTTCAGTCTACACCCCTGATTCAGTATCACCTACTTGGCATGATTGGTATCCCGTGTAACAACTACTGTGTCTTTCAGACTACAGAGTTTTGGGATAATGGACAACCATTAGTTTGTGATGACTTTTCATCATTAGCCTACATGTCAAGCGTTACGAGCATACATCTCCAGGAACAAAATTCCACAACAGCGCATGTACATTCATACATTAATACAGCATACACACAGCTGCAATGCTGCGAGGCATTCGAGCTGGCATCGATGCTACCTGCAGTCTTTCAGCACATTCTAGGTTCAAAAGCTTTCTTCAAAGCTGTGACAGACCCCCACCCCTCTCACCCCACCAATCATGCCTTGAGGCTCCGCTGCTCTCTCATTATGGTTAACAAACATGCTCTGACTTCCTGCTCGGCTTGCTTCAGGTTAACAAATGGCTGACCCATCAACTCCTCAGCAGGTCTGCATCCTCCTCATCCACTCAAACAAACTTTGATCACCCACACCTAAACACACATCCGAAGATTTTCCAGTCTGTGTGTTTCAATGCTCTATAGTTATTATTTAATCACTAGTCTTTTCTTTTGCTGTTGTAAATAGTTCACAGTTATTTAAAATCAGTCTTATTTATTACATTTAAGTCCACTGGAAGTGACCACCCACACAGACCCCCTGGGCACCCTCAATCCAGTGTATTTTTTTTTTTTTTTTTTACTCATTCTACAGCTGAGCACAGGTGCTGTCCATCTGTGCGTCTGCCTGCTTTGGTGGCCTTTTTCCCTGGGTGGTTGCCTGTTGGTTGGGCCCGCTCATGAGTGTGGGGGATAAAGAGGAACCATACCTGTCTACGCCTGACAAAGTCCCCTCTACGCTGTGTCACTCACACCCTCATCACCCCTCATTCTTTCAGCAGTGAAACAGTCTCCACAGCAGGCCTGTGCTTATCGTTTAACCCCCAGGCTGGCTCAATGCTTCCTGCCTTTCTCTGGCCCTGGATGGGCATCTTTGAAGCACGAACATCAGTGTGTGCAAATCTTAAGCACACTGTATTGTATTTAGTTTATTTTCTGTTTAGTGGTCAGCAGATAGAAGGACTATAGCAAATATTAACTCTAACTTTTAATTAATTAATTAATTTTTGCTTTGTGGAAGCTATTTGTTTTTATACGCAGTGCTCATACTCATTAAAATGTGTTAAAAGAAAATACACCATGTTGTCCATCAGATTTATTACCACAGCGGTCACCGGGGTGTAGCGACATGAGGCGGAGGAGAATGCGTCATGAGAACGGCAATGCGGCTCCCAGAAAGGAAAGACCCTCCCTAAATGACTGAATCTGTCATCAGCATCGCGCATATTTACACTGCTCCGGTGCCATGTTTGTTGAGTCGATAATATGTAAGAAAGCATCCTGTCTTACCATAGGGCTACCATCGGTCCAGCGGAAGTCGTTGTCATACATCTTATCATTCAGGCCGATCCACTGGTAGTCCTGTCCAAGACCTGCCAAGCAAAACACAACCACTTACATTCCTCAGTTAGCCTATTTCCATTTTAGGACTGGTAAGTCAGAGAAAGTGCAGGAGAAAGCCCAAGATAACGTGGACGTTTTCATTGCTCGAACCCTTATCTTGCATATTCTCTACCCAAACACGTATTTGTTCTTGAGTTGGCTTTAGGAAAGAAAATTTCCCATTCATTAGGTTTTTAAAAAAAATTAAGTATCAGTTTTATCACATTTATCAAATGTATTATTCATTATTTACACCTGTCGTGAACTTACGGTTGACATATTGTTGCTCCTCGTGGGACAGGATGCTTGTGAGATGAGCCCCGTTGATGCGGCACTCTCTCTCTGCTGTGTCCCAGTTTTTCCTCTGAGGGAAGTACTTGTAGCAGTGGCCCTGAAACTTATGCCAGCCGTAGTCACATGTTTCTGTATCTGATAGAAAACAGAGTGAGAGCGAATGAGGTATACAGAAAACAGAAAGAGTTGTTCAACAGATCAACAGACATGAAATAAACTGAGGAATAGACTTTAACTTAATTGAATCCATGCATCAGTCTCACCAATTAACATTTATGGCATTATCTAATCTAGGCCTTACACAGGAGCAAACTGATCCATTAGACCTTCTCTTGGTGTATGTGATTCTGCATAAATCAGAAATGTGATAAACTAATGTATTAGTTCAGTCATAAACAGATCAGATTTATTTCAAACTCTGAAGCTTTACTCTGTTAATGGCATGTATCTCTAAACTTATACACTTTCGTATATAGTCTGTTTATCCCTCCACTCTCCTTAATTCAGCCTTAGTCTAACACACAAAAACATAGGTATAATCTTTCTTTGGGTTCCACATCAAGTTTTTTTTTTTTTAGCAAAACTTAGTCAGACAGCAGCTGTGTCTGAGTAGAATATCTGGGTGGGATTCACTGATGAGTGACTAACAAAATTTAGGGTGTAGACACTGGTCAAGAGAAATCAGCCAAGGCACATATTGCCCTGGTTTCAGCACACTTGGTGTAAATATATGGTGCAACTGTTAACAGTAAAATAAATTTTTCTGAAATATTCCAGAACTCCCTTGTGCAGATAAACTTTTTTAAGCAAGAATGCAGAGACTTCATTGTATTTTGTAGTCCAGTAGTGTTGTCTTAGATAGAAATATAGTGATTTGAGATCTAGCATGCATTTACTCTGACTCGATACCACTTGAAATCAACAGGCCATATCTTTAAATACTAAGAAACTGAAATTTTGGGGAATTCAAGGGGGTTTTGAAGTATGTTAGCTACAACCAGACACTAAAAAGAGACTGTAAAAAAAAACTGTGCTGATGAAATAAAGATGGTGTTGATTAGTCAGCTGATGCCTGAGGACGAGACAATCAGCTGTATGCAGACAGTATGATTATATTTAAGTGGTATGTCTAAAAATTTTTGTGGTTCACTCAACTGAGTAATATGTTAAGTGTCTAAATACATAGTCAAATATAAGAGGCTATAATGTTAACATTTTTTTTCTCTCTTATATGTGCATAGTACTAGCTCAAATTTAGTTGAGACCAGTCCAGAACTAACCAATGAGTTTTATTTAATGGGAAAAATAATAATAAGAAAGAATCTAGAGAGAAAAATTGTTAAATTAATTCCAAACTTACCCTCCTCACAATACAGCCCAGCATAGCTTGGGAGGCACACACATGTGAAAGAAGCCAAGCCATCGACACACGTGCCTCCATTGCGGCAAGGGTTTGATTCACACTCATCAATATCTTCATAAGAAACAGACATAATCAAAAGGAGCAGATGAACAAAACAACTTGTAGTCCCAGAAATATTACATGTTATTTTAGCAGTGCTCCTTGTGAGCTTTGCAAGAATTGTCCTACCTATTTCACATCGATGACCACTGAAACCAGGAGCACAGCGACAGGTATAAGTGTTGCCTATCCTCCAGCAAGAGCCTCCATTTAGACAAACATCCTCTGTGCATGAGTTCATTCCTGATAGCGAAGTAAAATAAAAGTTGAATTGAACAAAGGTTGGAATTTTAATATTTTTTGCTCTATTTCAGTGCCAACTTAGCAGGGAACTTACCAGAAATCTCCATAGTCTCACCAACAACAGTGTGTCCCAGATCAAATCCTGTATTAGGCGGTGTGGTTGTTTCCTCATCTTTTATTGGTGGTTTTCCTTCAATAACTGACGGTGGTGCAGTCATATCACTGTCCAGTTTCTGGTCTTGTTCAGAAAAGGCTGATGGTGTGGTTGATGCAATTGCACCTAGCTGATTTTGCACCTGGGCTGGTGATACTGTCTTGAATTGAGTGCCGGTTGGTATTTCAGTGTAAGGAGAGACACCTATGTCACCTTTCCCAAACGTGACATCAGCACCTTCCTTCTTTGAAGCTTCTGTAGCATTTACCTTAAATACTTTCTTGATTTCATCTGGGGATAGAGCCTGTTCTATACTGATGATCTCTGGTGCCTTTGTAGTCATCAGTTCATCAGATACATCATCAAAGCTGGGGGATGAAATCCCAGAACTTACAGATCCACTGTCAGCCTTATCATTAGGGACAGAAGGTGACTTAGTTGGCGATAAGAGCTCAAAGGTGACACTCTGAACCTCATCATCACCCAGCTTAACAACACTTGCTGTAGTCATGCTGTCTTCTTGGGAAGTAGAGACTGATTTTCCACTGATCGGAGTTGATGTCGCAACCATGATAGCTTCTGCTATTACCTTTGATTTAGGTGTTTGAGAAACAGAAGGTGGTGTAGAAATTAACACTGTATCGTTTTCTAGTGTTTGGTTGTACAGGGGATCTGCTGCCACCACATAAGGATTTAGTGGTTCATAATCTGGGGGTGGATCACTTGACTCGTCATAAAATAGGTCTGAAGATCGTTGAGTCGTTGCACCACTTGAGACCTGATCAACAGCTGGTTCAACTGTCCCATCTGCTATCGAAACACGTCCATCTTCAGAAACAAAAGCAGACACAACTGTTGATTCTGCAGTCTGGCTTGTGTCATGATTAGCAAATACAGGGCGAGTTGTGGTCAGTGATATACCATGAGAAAGATCAGGGTTGGGGCGGTGTGTAAGTGTAATTTCTGACTTGACTTGTTCAAATAATTCCATGGGAGTTGTCAGTGGTTGTAGAGGAGAAAGAGTTGAGTCTAACTGAACGACAAAATCTGGCTGTAATGGTGTTGAGGGGACATTTGAAGTGGGTATTGTGGTGATCATTACTTTTGTCTCTGAGATAGCTGAGATGTCTGCAGGTCTGTTGTCTGTGACAACAGTGGGTTCATCTGTGGTTATTATAGCTGCATTTTGTGACTCCTTTGGTTCTGACTCAAAAGAAGTTGATGACTCAATAGATCTGGTCACAGCAGGGGGCTGTGTTGCATAGGTTGCAGTGCTGAAGACCTCATGTGATGTCTGACCTGAGGTTTGTTCAAATGATTCTGACTCATCTGTTTGGGAGCTTGCTGGCTGAGTGGATAAAGTGCTAGTAATCATATTCAACTTAATGGTCGACAAACTAGGAGTGACAGAGTCAGACCCAAAGGTGCTCAGTCCCATTTCACCTGAACCTTCAGCTGTTGTCGAAATAATAATACTTGTTTCTGTTGATATAAAACTCTCTTCACCCTTCACTGGCGTCTTGGCATAACTTGAACTGTCTTCATCAGTTGAGGTGTCTCTCACAGTCGACACTACAGCTGGCTTCTCAGTGGTAGACGGAAGAGTGGTGAGGACAGGTTCTGTTATCATTTTGGGTGACTGGTCAGTAATTTCCGAAGTGAAAACCAACCCTTCAGTCTCAGTCATAGAACCTGAGGACACACCTGAGGATGGAGTCCTTTTTGTTTCAAATGAAAATGAATAAGTTGCTTCACCTGAGATTTCTAGTGATGTGTCTACAGAGCCTGTAGGAGATGTTGTGTCAGTAGCTATAGTTTCTTCTTCTTCACTTGGAGGTTTTGGAGTTGTAGATTCTACTCCAACAGGGTCCGCTCCTGTCCCCATATGAGATGAAGTTATAATAGCATGAGGAGATGTTTTCTGGATGTCACTGTCTGAACTACTTGAAATTTCCGATTTCAGTGTTGTGACTGTTACTGCAGTCTGGGCAGTTACAATCATAGCAGTGCTTAACTTCTCACTAGACAACACTGGGCTCATTGTGGCTGGCACACTTTTCTCAGAAGAGATGCCAGTGTGGGGAGTAGGCATGATCTCAGGCCTGGCTTGCTCAGTACTAAACAGTGAAGAGGGTGTAGATGTTAGCGTTTTTTCAGTCGTCAAACTTTTCAAAGATGATACTGAAGGTTTCTCTGAGCTTTCTCGTGCAGAGTCATCAGAGTCACCTGAAGAGTCAACATCAGATGCTTTACTTGTGGCTTTCATTGTTTCAGGTTCAGTGGAGACTGGTGTGACAGTGACTGAAGGTTTAGTGGTTTGTGTGAAAACAGACAAACTTAAGGTTTTATCAGTTATGCCGTGACTTGTAGCTGTTAGAATTATGGGTGATGCTGTCATGTATTTTTCTTTTTTAACTGTGGTGACCACATAATCTTCACTAGTCACTAAAGTGACAGAGGTAGAGTCTGCTGTTTCCGTTAAGATTTGAGAAGAAAAAGATGAGGAAGTGGAAATCTCAGTTGTGTCTCCTTGGAATTGATCGGAAATTGGTTTGGTAGTCTCAAATGAGAAAACTGTATGTGTTGTTGTTAAATCATAGATTTCTCCAGAGCTTGACTGAGTGGACAGAGAAGTACCTTGTGTAGCCTTTGGTGACCTTGTGACATTTACTTCACTTGATGTCTCTACCGAAGAAATGTCTTTCACAGGTGACAATTCTGAAGTGGAGAAGTATTCAGAAGATGCTGAGGCTGATGATGTATCACTGGCTGAGGTTGGTGTAGGACTCAAAAATGTGTCACCAACAGTCCCTGAACCCTCTGGTTCTTCTGTAACTTCCAGCTTTTGAGTCATTGTAATTGCTGTGACACCCCCAGCTTCCTCTGTCTGAATAGTTGGATAAAATGAAGAAGATGGAACCACAGACATTGTATCTGCATCAGTGATTGTATCATCTTTGGTAATAAGCTCTGTACTGGAGCTGTCTTCTCTCATACTATCTGTAACTCCGGAGAACAGTTTATCTTCCTGTTCTGTATCCTCGATGAATATGATAGATGTGCTGGTTGATGGTTTGGATGCATGCAGGACTATGGTGGGTGTCTGTTCAGGTATTCGAGTCTTGGCTTGGGTCCTGTCAGGAGTAATAATCTCAACTTGTTCATCTGTAACGCTGTGATATATAACAGTGGGAACTGGGGCAGATATCGATGTAAATTCATCTTGTTTATGCTCACTGCTCAAGCTTTCTGTGCTGAAGTCACCAACAGTGTGATTATATACTGGGGCATCAGTTGTATGGGAGGGCAGGCCTGTATAGAGGGATTGTGTTGTGATCTCAGGCACAGCAACCTCATCTTTCTCAGTGCTTGAAAGGGGATGATCTGTCGATGGAGTAATTTTACTCTCCTGTGAGAAAACCCTGTTATCAGATGTTGGTGTTACTGTCGCAAAACCTTTGGTTTCATCTGCTTTTTCTGAAAATGTGGCACTGTACATCACTGAAGGCTTTAGGGTGAACTTCACAGTGGTTTCGTTGCCAGAACTCTCAACCTCTGTCAAAGTAAAATCTGGTTTTGGTGTTGATTTTTCACTTGTGATTGCATATTCTGTTGTTGTGTATGGCTTCTCTGTGCTGTAGAGAGAAGTTGCAGCTGCAGTAGATTTTGGAACATCAGCTGTTCCACTTTCATTAAATCCTTTTGCTGTGCTTGTTGGTTTCTCTGTGTTGAAAATGGAATGGGCTGTACTCTCTGTGCTAGTAACAGATGTACTTTCATGAGTTGCTCCTGTTATTGTTGGTTTGGTTGTGGTTAGAACTGATAATCCTGTGTCTTTTACTGTAATAAGCACGTCAGTGGTATGGCCACCTGGGCCACTCTTTTCTGGAAACACTGAACTTGTAACTGCTGAGGAAATGGTACTATCCAAAACTCCAGAAGCTGGCCTTTCAGGTACTCTTGTGGAGGATAACCCACTTGAGTCATCACCTGACCACTCATCTTGATCGATGACCCCACTGCCCTGATCAGAAGTGTAAATCTCAGGGCTCGTCATGCTTGGAGATTGGGTTGGTGACATAAATTCTTTGGTAACCTGTGTACTAGACTGAGGTGAAAATGCAACACCGACCATGTCAGATGTGCTCTGAGTCTCATCTGTTTCTGTCTCATCTGTTTGCACCGTAAATTCCTTGTGTGGTTTTGTAGTAGTTTCAATTAATATCTCTTCACCAGATCCATCTTGACTTGATTCCAAATCAAGGTCTTCAGGTAAGCTGCCAGAGTTGTCCATGTCATTGTAGGTATAGGTCATCATTGGGGTGACACTGGGTATTGCCATTGGCCGAAAAGTTTTGAGTGTATAGGGACTAGCTGTAACAGTTGTAAATTCTCTATCACTTGAACGCTCTTCCCCAGTGAATATGGATGTGTTTGATGGACTGAATGTTGTTACTGCTAGAGTTGCTGATTCCACAGAGGATTGTTCAGGTGCTGTTCCATCTGAGTATGCTGATGTGTCATCTCCTGAGAAGTCTGGATCGGGTAAATCACCTGCTTCTGACTCAGAATCAGTAGTGGCAGAAAAATGAGGAGCATCTGTAGACTCCCCTGTCATGAACTCATGGGGTGAAATCATTGTACTGTGAGTCAAAGTTTCCTGGCTTTCAACTGTTGCTGTAAAGGATGTGAGTGTTCTTTGAGAGTCACTGAAAGTCGTTGGAGGTGCTGATGTAGATGTAGTAGTGCTAAAGTCAAAAGCAACAGTGTTCCTTGTTGTTACCAACTCTGTTGTTTTTAATGAAGTGGTATCTGAGGCAGAAGATAAGGTAAACACATCTACAGTTTGGTCAGTTAATGGAGAGGGTTCAGGAGATAACACTGTGTTGTCAGTAAAGGGGGAAAGTAAGGTTTTCTCTGGGTGACTAATTAACGGAAATTCAAGTTCTCTGAATGGACTTGCTGTTGGTGCCATTGTGCTGGGAAATGAAGAATTTGGAGGAACTGCATTGACTAAGACTGGAATATGAGTTATCTCATCATGTGAGCTCCCCTCTTCAGTATGGGAGTCAGTTTCATCTCTTGCAATTGTGGTATAGTATTTGTCTGTTTCAGGTGATGATGCAATTGTATGGTCAGTGCTGTGAAGGGATGAAGATAAGGTGAAAGCTATTTTTGGAGTGTGAATACTTTCAAAACTCTGAACAACAGCACTTGGTGAGGTGGCTAAACCATCCATGACATCGATAAAAGTAGTACTGATTTTTCGAGGACTATCTACATCTGATGCAGTTTTTGAAGTATCACTTGAAAGCACTGTTGTTGTTATGATGCTTGGGACTTCAGGGAAATCAGTAGTGCTCTCTCCAGAACTTTCTGCATCTGTGGCACTCAGGAAGGATGTAGTGTCAGGTTTCATTGTTGACGGACTGACAGAAGCAAGCAACTCCATTACGGTAGGTTGACTGCTTTTACTTTCAACCTCACCATCTGGAACACTGGTAAGGGATGGTACATTAGTCTCATCTGTATCAAGATGTTGTGTTACTGCAAGTGATAATGGTATTGATTCCACAGTGCTGGATACAGATGGAGATACATCACTGAAAAAAGAGGTTGGACTCAATATGTCTGTGGTGTCATGGCTTGAAGGTTCTACATCCATTGGAGTAATGTCCGAATAGGTCATTGTCTTATCAGTCAAAGGAGAAACAGAGGTCTTTTCTGTCTGATCTGAGAGAGCACTGGAGTAAACGTCAGCTGGAGTTGCTGGTGACTTCTCTGTGGTGAACTTTGGGGAAGCTGTGGGAAGTGCGGTGAGATTTCTGATCATTTCAATTGTCTGATCTCCTGAGCCCTCATCTTCTGTTGATGTCAAAATAGAACTTTCCTCTGGTGTTAATGAATATTCATCGGACTTGCTTGTGGTAACAGATTTTTCCGTACCAGATGACACTGATATTGGCTTCTGAGTACTGAAGACAGATGAAGATGAAGTAAAAGCACCTTTTGAAGTATCACTTGAAAGCACTGTTGTTGTTATGATGCTTGAGACTTCAGGGAAATCAGTAGTGCTGTCTCCAGAACTTTCTGCATCTGTGACACTCAGGAAGGATGTAGTGTCAGGTTTCATTGTTGACGGACTGACAGAATCAAACGACTCCATTACGGTAGGTTGACTGCTTTTACTTTCA
>VUQG01002595.1:2248-17828 GCA_015106755.1 Etia nguti
CGTTAATGGACTGCTTTTTATTTCTTACTGAGTGCTCACACACACACACACACACACACACACACACACACACACACACACACACACACACACCACTACGGGTGGGTGCAGGCCAATCACTGCTAATTTTGGGGCGTTCCTTGTCCTGGTTTGCTGTGATTAAAAAAAAACATAAAATAAAATAAATGTAATTTCAAAGCAAAACTAAGGATGCATTCCAGGAAAAGGGACTACCTACTGCTAGTAGGTGTACCCTCAGCTCACAGAAAGCTTGCGTACTTACTGCGGATCACGTGTTAGTAACAGTACAAAAAGAACAGCAAGGCACAAATGAAAACGAAGAGTTCTGCAGAACGAGGGTGGAGGACAACACAGAGAAAAGAAAAGAGGCGAGAACCAAAAGGAGCTGGAGATGGGAAACAGCAGAGACGTGCAGAAGCAATACGGCACTGGAAAGGCAGCGGAAGCACTGTCAGTGTTGCTGCGAGTGCTTGCTTGGACCTTTCCGAACTCGGCCTCTAGCAAAGTACCCCAAATATCAAAGCACCCCAGCACAACCCCACGATGCCGTGCATCTGGCCCTGGCGGCCGGGGCCGAGGAGCAGACCTGAGCTGGGAGGCTGCAGAGGAGGAGGTAGAGGAGGAAGTGGGGGGCTGGGGTGCCGCGGCCGTGCCCTGAGATGCCCTCACTCGGGCCTGGTAGAGCCTCTTAGCCAGGTCCTGCTCATACTGCCTAACATCCTCCTCTAGGCCATAGGGCCTGTGCCCCACAAGGTCACAGAGAGAGGGGGGGAGTGGAATAAAAAAAGTGTACGCCAGGATGACGGAGGAATGTGGAGGAGGACAGGAAGAAAGGCACACAGACAAAGAGAAGAAAACCAAAGAATGGAAGGTAAAACACCAATATAAGTAGGAGAGCCAGAAATGATAAATAAGAGCATTTTTAGACACAGTAACAGTGAGACAGAGACACACACTGACCACACACGCAGGATAGTGCTGCCACTAAACTAAAGAATTTAGTTTGCTTTGACATAAAGTGACTTCTTGGACAAACTGTAACAGGAAATTTGGGACAGAAGTGTCTTTAACCCTCTCTAACTGACCTCAATGTTTCAGAACATCGGAATTTAAAGAAGTCATTAAAAAAAAATGCAACTATAAAAGTCTGATCTGATCCTTGGTTTCCTCCGGTATTCGTTTTCTTTGTGTGTTGATGCTGCCGTCTGCCAAAGTTACCATCCAAGTTAAGTCTCCTGTTACTCAAAGACTGCTGAAATAAATCCACAAATCGAGGTTTAGCCCTGAAAGCATTACATTCTACATATTTTATTATCCTTGCTTAACGTGTGGCATGGTTGTATTACCGTGCTGCCCTCCACATTGCTCTCTTCTCGGCTTCCAGGGCTCGTTTCTCTGCAGGGGACAGGTCCTTGTCAGGTGCCACGGCCAGCTCGGGGCTCTGCATACGAAGTCTCTCTTGGTGTCTGCGCTCTGCTTTGGCTGTTCGGATGGGAGCTGCTGACTCCCCGGGGTAAGCTGGGATGAGACTGACAGGATAGACGGGTGCAGTTAGTTTGGTTTCTAGGCTTTGAACTCTGAGCTCACTCAGTCATCAGAGGGAGAAACGGGAAATTCTGCAGCTCAAACTGACCACCTCACTGGGAGGATGACATGAGAAGTGTGATCAGTGGCTAACAGCACGTAAACATGTCGTCCTGTGTGTTGTAATTACCCAGTCATTGAGTTGGGCCTCTGCTCCAGCCTGAAGCTGTCCTCCAATGAATTCCTCTGAGAGTCTCCCTTGCCATCTACTGACGAAGGCCTTAATGCAAAACGAACAATTAGTCTTCAGTGTGCAGGTGAAAGTGAAAAGAAAAATAGATTAGTCTAACACAGCTTCTTACCCTGAGCTGTAGTTTGGCGGTGTGGAACAGTGCTGTGATGGGGTGGACACCGGCTCCACATTGTACTCCACTCCATCCAGCAACACCTTTCCGGTGGCCTTCATCTGTGCCACCTGCTTAGCCAGGTCCTCCTCATCCTCATCCTCATCGTCTTCATCCAGCAAGTACTCCCGGGCTCGCTGCTCAAACCTCCTCTCTGGTAACAGATTATCATGTAAACACACTCCGCTGATTTGGAAGCATTCCTTAGATACAAGCTGCATGTGGCTAAGAAGGACACTCTGGGAACAAACCTTCTTCCTCCCTCATTTTCTTGAGGTCATCCTCCCCGACGAGGGAGACTCGAGGCTTGGGCTTTTCTGGCGTCTGCTGCTTCACGTCGATCTCAAAGTACTTCTGTCTGTCCCTGAAAGAGCGCTGCTCTGGGCTGTGCTTACCACCAAACGATGGGCTCTGTGGCATCAAATTCAGGACAAAATGAACAAAATTAGAAGAGATAAATGCTGAAATTATTGCATTTTTCCCTAGTGAAAAAGCAATTATATTATAATAACATCGGTATAGTGCTGCAGGATTGAATGCTGAAGTCTGCACGAGTCAGCTTTTTTGCACGACTGGTTCCTTCGTCTCTAAGTCTATAAAGGTTTTTGGTTAGATGGTTGAAATTTGATGTCTGTTTAACACGACAGTTCCACATATTTTATTGTAAAATATACAACACCCCAGTAAATATCCCACAGAGAAGTGGCTAAATGAGATGACAAGGACTTTTACAGTTATCACAATGAACACAGGAGGTTAGTGGTGGTGGTGAAATTCAGGTCATGCAGCTGTGGTTTAGTTCCCTTCCACCCCATGTTGGCACTTTTAGGGTACATTTTCTGTGATAATCCAAAACCATGAGGAAAAAACCCCAAAAATAAAGTCAGGTGTCCGGGAAGATGTTAAACGCAGGGTCATCTACACAAAGAAAGTCCTTGCAGCAATAATTCCGACTAATTAAACCTGCAGAGACATTCGCAAGAAGGGCAAAAGATGTCGCTAAAGATGCAAGAAAAGCATCTCAGACCAAGGACGACGAAAAAAAAAAAAGAACAGCCATAAAATATAACCCAGCACCATTAAGCTGCATCACATCAAATAACTGACGCTCCCAATTCTGACAGAAATAGCATAGTTGTCTCCCAACCTGTAGGAGCACAGACCCCACCACCGGTCAAGCCAAGCACATGAGCATGGGGATGCTCTAGCTGTGGTGGAGGCGGTGGGTACCTGCAGGTCCATGGAAGGCGTGGAGCGGCGCGGCACTGCTGCAAAGCTCATATACTCACGACGGTCTGATAAGAGGGATTGCCGAGGGGAGACCTTGCCGGTCAGACCCTCGCCAGCTCCCTCCCGACCATCGGTGTCATCAAACACCTCGTTGTTCAAATCAGGCTGAAAAGGCCACACAGGTCATCACCAGATGATCAGTGCAGCACGCTTTGAGCACATGTGCAAAGCTACAGCTCAATACTCACTTCGTAAACACCATATAACACCCCCTCTAAAGGGGGACTTTTTGAGGAGACAATACAATATAATACAAAAACATTTTAGCCTAGGTTAGTCGCCCCCCCCCCCCAAACTCACACACACTTTTTAGAAACCACATGTCTAGAAACAATTGCTGTCTTTATTTTCTGGTCAACATGGTAGAGGACACACCTGTGATGTGTTTACTCACCTCTGGAGAAGGTTGCTTTGGGTGGAAGTTGTTCCTTGTGCCATAAAGGTCCTGTTGGTAGTGCAAGAAATGAGTGTTAGCAACATGAAGGACACAAAAATGACTCAGGACAGAAATGACTACAGAGGACAGGCAGACTGATTAACAGGTACACAGTCCGTACAGAAGTCAGCACACCCCCCTGCAATATCACGTCAAATGATGAACAATGAAAAACAAACAGAGTAGGAGAACTTTACTGAAAATACATGCCAAAGTGAAGACATCTGTGATCACTGAGACAGAACTCAGCACACCTGGGATTTTTAAGGAAGTGAAAACCTTGCTGTCCACTTTGATCACAAGGTGATGCCACGGGTTGTCTCCCACTAGGCCCTAGTGGGAGGCAACCTGTCTCCAGAACAATCGCTATAGTCACAAAGGCTGGTGGAAGTTTGCAAATAACTGTCGACCGATTACTAAACACAGACAGCAACTATAGAAAATGTTTTATACAAATCCCACAATTGTGTACATTTGACAGTTCAACTGAGTGCTGAACGGCAACCTTAAGACTGCGTTCAATGTGTGTTCGTTTGTTGACATTTAGTGTTTGCATGCTAGGTTAATTATGCTACGTATTTTCAAGACCAAGTTTGGGTGACCTTCATCCCATGAGACACTTTATGAAGCACCTTGCTGTATATATAATTCATCATTAATGTTACAATATATATTTATATTAGTTTAGTTTTCAAACCACGACTGGCAAAAACTATTCAATTAATTTGAATCACCACAATAGTTGCCTCAAGGTGCTTTATATTGTAAGGTAAAGACCCTCCAATAATACAAAGAAAACAGACAAAACCCCAACAATCATATGACCTATAAGGCACTCATAAGACCACCTTATAAGCAAGCGGTTTTGCAACAGTGGGAAGAAAAAACTCCCTTTTAACAGGAAGAAATTTCCAGCGGAACCAGTCTCAGCGAGGCAATCAGTTGGGGATTAAAAACTACTTTGCTAAAGGACAGAGAAAATGCACTTTTGAATGATTTGACATTTAAGCGATATTGCAAAGGGGTGTAATATATTTTTAAATAAATGTGACTGAATATTAGTCCACGAGCCACACATGAACGGATGGATGGATCGAGAGTCAACACCAATATGACAGATGATGACAACGAAGGCATTCCACACGTCACAGCACATCACAGGCCCCCCCAACAAGGCGCAGGCTTCACTTAGAGCAGCCTGCTCCAGTCAGGAGGATGCGGCACGAGACCAACCAGGCAGCACAGCATGCTTGTGTTGTTGCAGTGACCCGGTCGAGTCCGGACAGCACGGCCTACCTGCGGTGGCTCCAGCACTGCCAGTGAGCGAGGCACGGCGGCAAACGCCTTGTATGCCTGCTTGACATTCATGGGAAACTCATCGGGCGAGGAGGGGGAGGGGGCGCGAGGCTGCAGCATGGGGAGGGGGTCACGGAGGGAGGGTGGGGGAGGTCGATATGGCAAAGGAGGCGGGGGGAGGACAGACAGACAGAGACATGGAGGAGAGGGCAGACTATGAAAAAAACCAGCAAAGTTGAAGAAGACTGTGGAGGAGAACAGGTGAAGAGCATGGCAGCTGGTTTCTTGTGAGAGAGGAGGGAGTATGCCAAAAAAGACAGACAGTAGGGCTTGGAGAGTTCAAAGCAATGGAAGACTTTTCCCCTCAATGACCAACTTTAGGAAACAATCAGGAAGACGTGAGATGAAATCATAGATTCTTCAGTATTTTCTGATCCACCTGAGCTACTTGCCGATATAATGAAATGAGTGAATGTTTCAAAAAGCGGCGACTTTTAGGAGTTATTCTGGGTCGAGTCTTCAGGTAGAGCTCAAATAATTACAACCTCCAGGTGTGCCCGGGGCTGAACACACTCCGCTCCCCTGTGCATTCAAACACTTCTGTCTTTGGTTTTAACTTTTTTGGAAACTCATTTGTGTGCCAATAACTATCTGTAACTGCTGCACTGTTTTCAGTATTATTATTATTATAATTGTTATTATTTTTTAGGCTGTCTAGTCACAGCATGTGGCACGGACGCCAACAGCAGAGAGAGAGAACAGCCCTACGTGGTGGTGAGGGGTCTTACAGAGGTCTGGGAGTTGAAGGGGGAGGGGCCATGCTGAAAGGGGTTGGGGCTGTGGCCGTCTGGCGTGGCAGGCGAGTTGCTGGGCCGAACACGCCCCACTGGCTGAATGGCACCTGGTCGTGTCTGGAAAACAAATATTGATAGTAAAATATAAATGAACTGTTGCTTATGTTGCTTAAGTTGATGGAGTTTAATTAGAATGAATGGAAAGTGGGTGGAGTTGATGAATGAAATGCACCTGAGCATGTCTGCAGATTGTTTACAGAATATAATTAACATCAAGCTCCGCCTCCTACAGAGCTACTTCAGGTGTGGCGATTCTGAGCACCTAAAGAGGCTTTAAGGGTCTGTTTAGAACTTTAGCATGCAATACTATACTGGCTAGACTGTATGTATGAAATATATATGTTAAGATACTAAATGAGACTGGAGCCAGACTCCAAGAGTTTTCTGACACAGTTTTCTCACGTGGACTGTAGGCCTTAACTGAAATGGCAATCTGTTTAGATTTTACACTTTATTTAACTGTTCCTGTGAAATAATTCCATCACTTTGGCACCCACCTGTATAGTAACCAGTAGGTTATCAAATACAAGAACATAATAGCTTCACATATGTGGTTAAACTGACGCAAACTGGGCTCAGCTCTTATACTGCAAAATACATCATCCTAAAACAGCTATTTCTGAGCTATGGAGACACTCACTGATGATGAGGTGTTGTCCTTGACAGTGGGAGTGGAGGTGTAATGAATATTTGCCTGCAACGAAAATTAAAACAAAGCCATGACAATGACACAGAAATGCATGGATCAGCAGCACAGTGCATAGAGTCACTAAATGTAAACTTAAGGGGCTTCTTTAGGATGATGCCAGGCCACATAAAGACACTCTTCAGAAAACTCGAAGCTACCAGAGTTTACCTTGAGCTAATATGATCACCACATGTGGGACAGTGGTCATAATATGCAACGTAGATGGATAAACAAAAAGGATCACCCAGTGAGAAAATATTAAGCCATAGCTTGTCAGTAGATCTATTTCTCCAGTCTGCATGAGGCAAACCATCAGTAATCAGCTGGCTGTGGAGTAGCAGTCACATGCTTTTCAGACCACTCAGCTAGTTATGTTTTACTGTCAGAGAGCTCAGAGCAGCATGAACTAAAAAAGAAATCCAGGCCAGAGCTGAAAGGGCCACATGCCCCACTTACGAAACGGGTCTCCCTGCCTGCACACAGGGAGCTGTTGGAGGAGTGGTGGCTGGGCTAAGGGTGGGAGGAGAGGTCAAACTGTCAAATACCTCCTCAAAAGGGCTACAAGTGACTCATGGAAAAAGGATAAAAAAAATAAAAAAAATTGGTATGAGAGCAGGCGATAAATATTAGAAGAGAGCTGAGTTTAAGAGCCGCTCACCGGTTGGATAGTAGGAGAGTAAGGGGCTTCCCTGATTGGGCTTTCTGTCCTGGTGAAATCAGAGGAAGGCGCCTGGAAAAACAAAAAGTAAGGACACAAATTTAACAGCCACTCTGAGTTTCATTGAAAACACAGAGCAGAACACAAAACAAAAACAAAAAACTGTTTAGTCCAGCTGTGAATTTACGCCTCCCTAAACATGCGCTTTTCTGTGCAGGCCGTGCTCCTTCGTGACCCTCCTCCTCACAGCTGTCGGCTCAGACATTCCAGTCCATCCTGATCACAGACTCACAAATACCTCACGAGGTGCCACAAGCTCTGTGCTCACAGCAAAAACATGCACCCGTTCAGCTGGTTATTATTAAAACAGGATTAATACGCATGAATTGGCCAAACCTAGAGATCCTAGAGAGAAAAAAAATGCTTTCACATGAACCCTCCCACTGAGAGTATTTATCTCATAGTGCAGCTTTCTCTTAACACACCATGCTGCCTCCACACCACACTCAGGCGGGCGTCTCTCTTGCCTTGCTGAACAGCCAGGGCTGCAGCTGCCCCTGTCTGCCGTAGCCCACCGGAGGCCCCGACAGGATCTGCTCTCCAGGAGGAAGACTTTTTCCTTTGCGATTAGCCACCAAGAAAGGGTTCTCGCTGAAGCAGATCGGCTGAGAGTCCACCAGGCACTCCTCTTCTTCAGGTGCAAGGGATGAATTAAGAGGTGTCGTCGAGCCAGTACTCTGAGGGGTGGAGGTCCCATCAGGGGAGAAATGGGATCCTTGAAGATAGCTGGTGTCTGAGTTCAGACTGGAGCTGGACTCAGGGTCCAAGTGGCTGAGGGGCTTAGAGGGTTCATCTAAACCAAAGCCTAGGGGCTTTAAAGGAGCTGCGTACTGGGCCTGCACGGGGGCCTCCATAAGATCAGTCAGAGTGACAGAAAACTGAATAGCAGCAGAGGAAAGAGGGAGGACAGACAGACAGTAAACCAGTGACAGGAAAAGCTAAAGAACTCCAGAATACAGAGAAGAAAGGAATCTGCTCTGTTAGATTAAACGACAAAAGTTCATTACCACTTCAATTCCCTCGTCACAGGTTTGGCTGTTCTCACTAAAGTTACTGCAGAGATCAAGAGACACCGATTTCAGCAGCAGAAAACTCAATTTTTAACTTTAAAATTCTAACTATATGTGATCTCAGGTACGCTCACTGAAATCCCTCCTTGCACGGGCTAACTGGTTTTTGCAGGTATTGGAAGTGCAATGATCTTCTCTTCATCTTATTTCCCTCCAATAAAAGTGCCAACCTAGCAGCTCCTTAAAAACATTAGTGGCCTGTTTGTAGGACTTCAAGTATTATTTACAAAAAATATTATAGATTAATCAATCTTCCAGTTACAGGTACAGCAGATGGGTCATGACTGGTTTATACACAATAATAAAAAATGCAAGTTTTTAAAATTTTAAATATGTAACTTTTGATAAGATTAAACTTACAGGATAAGACGCACTTATACTGATGAATTCTAACCCTTAAATCCTCCAAACAAATAGATTTTTCTATTAAACATTTGCTATTAAACACTAAAAGGACTTTGGATTAGGGCTTAGTCATTAAAGCCCTGCTTTTGATCCTGAACTCATCGTTAGTTAGAAAGAACTGGATGAAGTAACGCTGTTGATGGCAAATGACCCAACGGGCCAGTCGTTAGAAGATTAAATTGAATGAAAACACAGAGAAAGGCGTAATATTCTGCTTGTGTAATGATCAGAGTTGTGATTAAAGGTTTGGGAGAGGTGCAGAAATACAAAACGGGCTCAGGGGACATTAACAGATGTATTTTTCTTAAATATATTCACTGTGCTTAAATAAAAGGTTGCATGATTGAGTCATTCGTCATCAAAACATTTTAACAATGTGACCACAAAATAAATTAATAAAGAAACTAAAACTCGCCTTTTAGGTTCAGCTTGAAACTAATTAAGCACAATCAATACAATATCTGGACACTGAATACTTACATTCATGTAGTATCCGATACATAAAACGTGAGAGGGTGTTTCTGTCACAGAGAAAAAAAGAGAAGCTCGACAGAGAAGCGTCTTGGTGCTAAAAAGAGTCCCTCACGTCATTAAATCTTTCCCGAAGCCTTTAAGATACATTTCCCAGCGCCCATCATTCAAGACTCGCCACAGCGCACACTCTTAGCATCTGCTTTAAATAAACATTATCAGAGCAGTGAGACATTCAGGCTCCAGCACACCTTCAATTCCTCCTGTACTTAACAGCGACGACTGCTGCTCGTGTCACAGCTGAGAGAATACGCAGCTTTTAAACCAAGGTTCACTCTGAAACAGAATCTCAGCCATGTTGTGTTCTACATACTTAAGACCTTAAAATCGCTACAAATCTTCAGGTCAGCCCAGACAAACTGCAGTGGAATTTATCCCACATGGCCTTGACATATCTGGTGATAATCGAAATAGCCACACTAAGAATACAGCGAGCATTGTGAAGCAGTAAGGCAGCTCTGTACTGTCAGAGTCGGCGCTGCGATGAGGGTCAGCGAGGTGGAATGTGAACGAGTGCCCTTTTGGCACCGACATCGACTGTGAGGGACAGCTGGGGCCCCGCTGTGACAGAGCAAAGTCAGGCTGCTCGTTCGACGGCATGCCAACGCGCTGAGCTGTCCGGGAAGACCAAAGCAAACCTGGGAACTGAAGCGTTTAAACACTTCAGTCACGGCTTTAAGTGAATGCCATGAATCAGTAACAGAAAGCACAGTCTGAAGTGCCAGAACAAAATTTATGGAAAATGTTTTCTGTGTAAAATTAAGTGATAGCTCTGTTAAACAGGATTTGGGATGTCCTTAAAAACCAAATACATATTTACCAATAAAAAGTTTCACTAATAGAAAGTATCAGGTTATCTTAAATTACATTTGAATGGGTCTAACACATTTTCAGTCAGGAATTTCTAGAGCACAACACTACTAGCTTTCACTACTCTAAAAATTTGGATCAGTTAGGGCCGTTAATAGGGTACGTTAGCCAAATTCACATCCAAGTGATGTAAAATATGTCATCGGACAGTTAGCGCGTGTAAAGTAACATATAATATAACGTAACATAACAGGAATGACAACTCGGGCCGGCCGGTTTCCAGCTGTGTGTCCACAACAGAGTATAACCTAGGGTTTAAAGTATACAGTACTTCCTAAAGTTTTCTCTCGTTCTATAAAACTAGGGCTCTGCCTTGTACAGCACTTTGGTTAATCTGTGTTGTTTTTAAATATGCTTATAAATAAATTGACTCAACTACCGATGTAGACCAATGACTGATTTTTAAACCGATACTGATATTTGGCAATTTCAAAAAATCTGGTATTCTGATATATTGGTCGATATACTTTCTTTTTTTTTTTGCAACATTATCTAAAATTTGTTATAAGGACTCGTTTATGTTTTGCCTGGCTTGCTCGGATAAAATTAAAAGAAATTTATGCAAAATTCATACTTAATTTCATTCTTTTTAATTTGTCAGAAGGTTTTATAAACATTCTCGGTTTTGGCAACTATTTCATAGCTTAAGCTTTACAGAGTTAAGATGATCCTCATTTAACACGCTATTAAGAAGGTCTTAAGTTGTTTCAGACTTCAAAATTCAACCTTGCCCTTTGTAAACCTGAGTTAAAATCAGGATAAACTTCTTGGAAAATTCTAGAAATTTTGTTAAACCACCCTTTTTTATTTTTATATTCATTTTAGGAAGGTTTGATTATGAAGGAACAGTAGAGAAAGGAGAGCAAAGCTGATTTAAACGCCAACAAATGGGAGACACAACCTTGTCCTATCTTCACACTCAGTTCAAATAAAACGAGGCCCTTTATGCATTTATCTAATGGCAGTTTAGCAGGTCTGAATCCATCTTAAATTCATATAAATCACATTTTGTGTCACTAATATTTAAGTAACACCTGTTCTTTTTTTTTTTTTGCTTAAGCATTTTATACAACAAAGCAGTGCTATGAAAGGCACCCACTTGTGTTTCACCATCAAAATCAGGGCTTATCAGATGCTAACCCCTTCAATTTAAAATATTGGTCCACTATGAGTGTAACTAACTAACAAACTGTTCTTACAGTACAGTCTGAAAAGGACCACGTGTGCGAGAGCAGCTCTAGCACACAGAGCAGGAACAGCTGCAGACGATATGTAGGTTAAGTTCTACGCTCACAGGTTAAGTAGGACACTGAAAAAAGCCTGTACTGGTGCTAATTTAAAACTTTCATACATAGGTGCATTATTAATGCGAATTATTTAACATTTTCCGTTTAAAAATTGTTTTTAAAGAACCATACTAAAAAATTGGATTAAAATAAGACTGAAGAGATGACAGACAGGACAGAAAGACTCAGAAAAACATAGAAAACAGTCGCCTTAAATCTTTAAACTCCCTCCAGTTAAACTCGTTATACTCACTGTAGGATGGTAAAAGCACAGAGCTCTATGTTCACTCAAACGTATTCCACTTAAGACTGGGAACTCAAACCGAAACACTTGTCTTTTCCTCTTAGATGACACCCCCCGTCCGCCCGGCATCCCACCCACCCGAGAGACTCCATCCAATTCAGAGCCAGACGCAGGTTTAAAATATCACCGAGGATAGGCCAGTTGATAGTGGACAGCTGTCCCCTTCCCAGTATCTCACCAGCTCCCCCTCTCAAACTTGCAGAGCACAAAGATTGACTTCGGGCTTTGCCTTCTTCCATTCCCCAAATCTTTCTATTTAGTCTTTCGTCTGTGATTCTTCCCAGATTAGTTTAGTCTTCATGTAAGACACTTCATTTACTTCTGCTCTTATTTACTGGACTCAGTTACGTCACGCTGACTGCATGTGTAGTCAGGGTTTGGTCTCCAGCAATGCCGACTTGCGGTGAAGATCACGGAGGTGTTAAGTGCTCTTAGAGGTCCAGCTGACTGGCTCTGGGTCTATTCTGAGTTTTTAAAGCAATTTCCCGCATGGGCCGCTCCCAAAATGCTGACTCAAGAAGACTGCTTTCTTTTTACAAACCCTGAAAAGTAAAAATCAGTCAAACATGAAGTGAAACTCACCCTGTTGACCTTCTGCAGACTCGTGGTGGGCAGCGCAGCTAGCGTTTTGTAGTCGAGCTTTAGCGGTCCAGTGCCAATATTCTGATGGGAAATAAACAGACCCAGAAGTAAGACAGTCTGCACTGAGGTTTAGTTTACAAAGAGCAGGTGGGCACGTAACAAATACAAGGAACCAAGTGAAAAAATCTATACTTTCTGTAAGTCTGAGCTGTCATTGACTGAGAGTGATTTTACTACTCTGTATTCTTAAAAAGCTCAGGGTTGTCCAGAAACAAAGTTTCCTATAATCTGTCATTATATGTAGACTAGAGTCTAGATGATCAAATATGTTTAGCTGAAATAGCAGCTGTAAAATTCCGTCACAGTTTTATAAAGCTTAAATAAGGCTGTAATATTCTTCTGCGGAAAAAGGTAGTACCCCTCAGACTAGAATCAGCCTGTTAGAGCTGAAATAACTAAATAAGTTTTATTTCCATTAACTTTGATTTTTTTATAGCAATACTTTTTTTCCCTCCATTTCATAACACTTCATCTCTTCTTTCTGAGACATTTCTTGTTGGATTTCCAGTGTGATTACGGTCATTTACCTGCTGAAATGACCACATTCATCATATTAAAAAGAGTTCAGTTTAATGAGTGGGCAACAGCTGCTCAGTCCCTCATACCAAAAAGTGCCTCACAATCAGTATTTGACCTCACTCACGGTTGATTTTAAAGTGAAACACTTTAGTTTAAATGTTTAGAGATCTTTTAAGCACTTTTCTAAAATTCCAGAACTCCAGACTCCACTTATCAGAGGGTTTTTAAATCACCTGCACCCATCTGGATCTCCTGACTCTAAATGTATAGATGTGAAAGTTTCATAAATCTAAGGGTGGTTTTTCCATGTGATTGAGTTGTGTTTAAGGATTTTAATTTTAAAAATCCCAACTAAAGTGTTTGCACCCTTTGTTTGGTTACATTTGCAGGTAGACACTTATCAGGGCACCTCCAGCACAACTATTCCAATTGAAATTGGGTCCCTTAAAAAAAGAAAATGTATAAAAGTTTAAGATTTATTTATTTAGCATTTGTGGTTAAACTGCAGACAAGAAGTTCACCCGAGGACCTGCCGATGAGGAGTATCTCACCTCAGTCTCCTCTTCTAGCAGGCGAGTTGCCTCCTCACGCTCCAAGCGCATTCGCTCCTTCACCAAGAGAGGAAGGGGAGGAAGAGGAAGAGTACAGAGGGGAAGACACACAGTCACACACAGCCACACAGTAATGCGATGAGGGTTGAAAGAAAGAGGAAGACGAGGAAAGTAGTGTTAGAGAGAAGAGAAACAACAGTGCGGAAGGTGGTATGGAGATGGAATGATTGGATGATTTTGGATCACACATAACGCACCGAAGGTAGAGGATAGGGGAGGAAAACAAAAAAAAGAAACAGAAGGGAAAGAAAGGATAGAACCCACACACATTAAAAAGTACTCTATTCATCAGCTATAGGAGCAGAAAAAGCATGCAAGGTGGGACATTGCAGGAACAGTTCTGTCAAACATGATGCCCACACAGGGTGCAGAGGGGAAGCTTCATTCACCCGGTAACAGGCAAACGTGAGGATGTGACTAACTCCACCCTGAAGACCCAGTATAATTTCTTTTCAGCTATACTGGCAAAAAACCCCTGACTTTTCTTGCCTCGATGCATCTTCATCGATCTGCTCTCTACCTTTCCCAAAACAAATGATTTTCAGTTTCACTTACCACTTTCTCCATCTCTTCTCGCTCCCACTGTGATGTCTCTCTCACCATCTCAGACTCCTGACAAAGATCAACATTTAACCTTACAATACTAAAAGCTACTGTTCATCATGTAAAGCTCAGCAAAGGCAATTCAGTTTCTGTAAGTAAGCCCTGACAGACGTGGTTACGGCTAAACGTGTGCAGAGAAACAGCAGAAACAAACATGGCATTCAATAAACCAGCAGACCCTGCATTCCTTTAACACGGGCAGCCTCCCAAAAACTAATCTGGACAAAATAAACAACTGTGCTGGCGCATTCTGGCCGCTCCGATAGAAAGATGGGTACGTGCGGCGTGCATGCCCGGAATTAGTAAATCTGTACAACTCCACTTGCTAACACCAAACTGCTGTAGAGGCACTGTGCTGATGTGGCAGAATCGCTGAATAAAACATCGGATTCACAGGTTGAGCTGAATGGCAGTGGCTTTGGTTAGTACACCAGCTTTGTGCTGCACTTATGTGGATCTGCTGGATCTTTAAGGAGCCTCAAAAGTGCACTCTGCATGTTAAAATCAATACCATCAGTATCTGACCTTAAGTACATCAGTGACAGTGATGTAATGGAAAAATTAAGTTCATGCACAAGTGTAAAAATCTGCAGCTGCTCAAGCAGCCAAATGAACTTCAAATCATAAACCACATATAAAAGAATGAAGCCACTGTGTTTCCACCAGTTGGTTAGTGAATCCTGCTGTGAAGCCGCAGGCTGAACATCTTAATGTTTGAAGCTGGAGACAAAGAGTGAGTTGAAACTGAGGGACACTGCATGATCATAACGTAGCGATGCATCACTCTGAAGCATGTCCCGCTTCATTATCCTAATTTATGATTCTATTGGAAGCACAATTTAGTAAGTGCGCATTATTCGATATTGCCCGTTTATTCATCAGGGAGTATTTGCAGACAAGTGTGTGTCTTCTATGCAAACTACCGGCAACCACACCAATCTGGTAGTGACTGAAACAATAACAAGAAGGTTAAAGGTATTGTTAAATGCCCTCTTTGAAACCGATTTCACATGGCATAAGCCAGTAACCTCCAGCAACTAGTTACCAACTACCAACTCTAGATCTGAGCGACTGTGGTCTTAGCAGATAACACTCCGCCTTCTCATCCATATAAGTTCACTTTTAGATTCACCAGGTAAACTGCTAAACTTTGAGCTTATGGAGTCCAAAAATCAATGTTGTGGTGGCCATCTTTTACATATAGTTTATGTATAGAAGTTAAAATGTACACTTGTAGTAAAACCATACCTTCTGTATTATTTCCATCTCCTCTGGGCTCAGGTCTCGGTCTATAGAAGAGATGCTCTCCATACTGTTCTTTCGTACAATACCGGTTGCAAATGGGTTGGCAATGATACCCGGAGATGCCTGAAAACCAACACAGAGTACAGTTTAAACCTTTGAAAATGGAGACGTTTTTAACTGAAAGCTATACTTCTACTTGAACACTCAAGCCAGGTAAATGTTAAAAAGGAATATACATTAGCTAATATAAAGACAGAATGATT
>VUQG01002595.1:17848-30928 GCA_015106755.1 Etia nguti
TGATTAGAGGTTTGTTAAGTTCATGCTGTACATCTAAACTGATGTCAATTTTGAGCATATTTAACTGTTTTTCTAGGCCAAAGAAATTTTTATCCAAATCTGACTGTTCATGTTATCTCACCTCTACTGCAGCCACTTTGCGAGGGTCAAAGCCATCACAAACCAGCATGACCAGAGAGTCCCCGACAGCACGGAGCACTCGCACCGCCTCCGTGTGCGTCATCCCCAGCAGGCTGTGGTTGTTCACCTCGAGAATTCTCATGCCAACCTGCAGTCGCCCGTCTCTTGCTGCTGCGCCGGTCGAACTCACCTGCAGATAACAGTCAAAAATGTGAGCATGTTCACATTTCTCTTGTTGTTAATAACCTCAATTAAAGTTGAGTCATGCCAAGATGTTTGTTGCTTTGGATAGCTAAAGAACCTTTGAGATGAAGATGCCCTCATCTGTGGGGTCGAAAGGATTTCCAGCATGACCCTTGGCCCCTCCGCGAATGCTTATGCCAAGCTTCTCTCCAGGCTGCTTCTGGATCATGATTTCCTGCATTCCCGGCGGTGAAGGGTCCCGCCGTACCAACATACGGATCTCCTGCTTGTTGGCCAGCAAGGCCCGCACAGCTTCCTGGTGTGTGGCATGTCGCAGGTCGATGCCGTTCACCTCTAATATCCGGTCGCCAACACGGAGCCCACATTGACTTGCCAACCCGTGAGGAATCACCTTAAGAGATGAGGTGACGTAATGGAGTCACGCAACATATTCAGGAGATGAAAGTGTAAGAATACACCTGTTTTACACTAATACCTTTGAGATGAACACCCCAGGTTCGTTGATGCCAAAAGGGTGGCTGGCATGGTCGCTGCCTCCTACAATACTCAGGCCTAGAGGGCCTCCAGACTTCACCAGGGTAACTTCCTGTCAGGGTTAGATTAGATTGGCTGTAGCAGAAGATTTTAAAAATAATTTAAAGCCTGAATATAAAGAAGACGACTCAAACATCACAAGTCAAATCTACATCAGTTATAGTCTAATAAATCTCAAAAACAACTTTCTATTTAACCACACCATTAGTGCTTTATTGACAGCTACTAACTACATCAAGCCTTCATACCATACACCATCTTCTCTGGAACTGGACAGCATAAGGATAAGGCGGGGCCACATAAACAAGCATTAACACCGAGTGCTTCAATGACGTTTCTACAGCATCGGCTACTAAATCGACTAAACGAAAACCCGAACTATTCGACACACAAGTCAGTCCTTGAGTTCTCACCTCGATGGGATACTCGTCCTCCATCCGGCTCAGATGGTTTCCAAGGCCTTCCTCGTCCTGGTCCGGAGAATCTGATGGTTCTGGGGGTGGAGGGGAGTGGGCTCGTGCCCGGGTCTGACCTGGAGAGCCCCCTGGTGCATTCAAGTCACGCTCCACCAGGAGGGCGATGGTGGGGGAGGTGCCGGTAAGGAGCGCTACTGCCTGGTCATGCCTGGCCTCTGTCATGTCTACACCATTGATCTGGATTGACAGTAAAATCAACCACGGAGGGTGTCAGCCCACCAGGACGCTCCCACTGGTCATTTGCTACTTATAGGATGAATATTTGACAACATATGCAGCCTGCCAACAGTCGTTTCTCATCGCTCTCTCCATTCATCACCCAAAATGAAAACTGAATGTTTAAGTTCTGAACCGATCTGATTTTTAATTCAGAGATTTTTCAAGCGCACCAAAGCGAGTAGTTATTTAAAGAAGAACCAAACACCTACACAAAGCAGCAGGATCTTATACGGAAAGTGAGGGGTGCCGCAGGCAATTTAAGTTGGCAGAGCATCCCAGAGGGAGAAAAGCTGCAAGCAAGCAGAACTATTTTTCATCAAACTCCCCAAAGTGAGCTCATAAATGCCCATGCTGCTATCTTTTCATGTAATCAGTTCAGCACTTCTTGCCTTTGTTTACTTAAAACTTCAGTGGAAGTGTATAGCTTCACCAAAAATGATCTTAAGTCCACAAAGGCAACCAAAAAGTCATCAGACATGACAGATTAACCATTTCATTACTTTTTGTGTGTTTTAGGATTAAATAAATAGGGGTAACTTTTAGGCATGCAGTCTAGTCCAAAGTGACAAGCAGAGGTCGGCACAGACCCGACAGTACCAGCTCTTAACAGGGGCTGATACGCTGCAGCTGCTGCTGCGGTAACTTGTGTTCCACAAAATCAGCAGAGCAACAGGCTCAGCCCACTCCACCCCCAACACCATACCCACCACCAAGCAGGCAAGGAGATGTACTCGATGCATTAGTGAGCATGCACAACGGGAGAGCGTGAGAGAGGAATGAAAAGAGAACCAGAGAGAAGCCAATGAAAGAAAAGAGGAAACCCAGAAAGAAGGCAAAGAGGACCATTCAGGAAGCTTTTCTGTGATTACAGAGAGCAGGAAGTGCAGTAAAGAAACAGATTTGGTCATCATCAGTTCATTTACATTAAATAACAAAATGTGCAAATGTGCAAAAAAACATGCGACAGAAGAGTTGCTAATATGCAGAAAGATACGGGAGCACAAAGCAAAGCTTGGAGTGGGATGAAAAGAGAAAATGAAAAGCTAAGAAAGGTCATGAAAAAGCTAAATGTTTTAATATTTAACTAAAGCAAATAAAAAATCTTCATCGAATCCAAATAGAGAATGGCTTTAATATGAGGACCGTATGACTAACTCATGGACATGATATGTGAGATTTTGATGAGATAACTTTAATTCATATGCTCAGGATGGAAACACCGTCTTAGTCACACAAAGCCTAAAACTGACAGATGAAAGCAGTGATGTTGGCACAATTGACACAATTTCACCATAAAAATGGAAAAAAATGCAACAAAAATGTCATAAAGTAAATGCGTCATTTACCAGATCTAGGTAAAGTTTTGTATCGCTGTTATTCTGACGACACAAAAATGATACCTAATTGTTTGGGATTCATGTCTAATTACTTCTGTGATAAACGTGTTCCTGTTTGTAAAGAAAGCCCTGCTTTGATCACAGTCAACACTACAGTGTCCAGATGGAGAGGGATGGTAGTACTCACAGAGATCACCCTGTCGCCCACACGCAGCGTGCTGTCTTTGTGTGCTGCTCCGCCCTCTGCGATTCGAGAGATGTAGATTCCCTAAAACAAAACAAGACAAGCACGACTACTGATTTAAAACATTTCTGCACATTTGTGGATAACTTCTTTTTTATTTAAACTTTCTCATATACTTTAACCAACAATGGTATCATTCTGAACGATGGCTACAACAACCCTCTGGCTGATATGTAATCGCTCACACTGAAAGAAAAACTGCATTTGTTTTCATGACTGCTGCAAAACTGACAGATAGTTGGACACATTAGCAGCCCACACTGCCAGACAACACACAAACAACCTCTGCATAAAACTGATTAACAGGTCAACGCCAAATCATTAAAACGCATTAAGAGCCTCAACTGCCAGCACCTCGTTATAAAGTACGAGCGCTGAGACGCTGTCCCCTTTGCTCAGACACATTACACCGTTTGTACACCAACAGAAACCCAGGCTAGCTCCTAGCCCGTCCCGCATGAACAGAATGTGTAAACAAATGCATGTGCAAAGTCTAGTGCACCACTTCACATCCACCAGGTGAGTCACTGCATCCACTTCAAAAGGTTTTTCGAAAGGGAGGAAAGACTTACAGTCAGACCCGCTTAAATCTTATGTTTATGACTCCTTCCCTCTTTGTAGGCTCCTGGAGCTGCTGAGCAGCAGTGTGGCCCAAATATACACGTCGCCCTGTCCAAATTACAGCAGGCCTATCGAGTGTCAAGGCTGGCTATTCATATCGGCGTCTCCCAGGAGATGACTGTAAGCGCTGTGGCCAGAATAGACGGCGTTAAAAGACAGATTCGCTCTGACTGAGACTGTTACTGCAAACATGTGACTTCACTTCCTAACTTTCAAACCACATTTTTTGCAGTCCGTTTTACTGATAGTATGAGGCACTGTCTGCATCTTTGGATGTTTTCTTTATGTCTTTTTCCTCCATTCCCTTCTTCATTCCCCAGATTTGGACCTTCACAGAAGGCTGCGTAAATCACACGAGTAAAATAAAGCAGCCATCACATCTCAATCTGAGGAACTAAACAACTCCCTCAAAGAACTGACTCAGTTCAATGAAGTATTGCGTTAAATCATCTAAAGATGCATGACAGCAATACTTCTGTAATGCCATTTAACTGATTCTAACAGAGGGCGCTCTACTTATATGTTTACACAAACTTGCAAAGTGAACTACAACATGATACAGATCTCAGATAAACATCTGTCCCTTGTGCTGCTTATTTTAACATCAGACATGACACTGTGATCTGATAGTCTTGTAAAGAGGTGCCTGTCTCCTATCAGGCTAAATAAAACTCAGTTAAATATAAATTACTCTTACTTTTAAGGTTTACTTAACTATAATTTCGGTGGGCAGGTCAACTATGAGGGAGGCGTTTGACATGGGAGCAAAAGATGCTGCTGGGTGGAAAATGATGGGATGGTAAATACATTAGAAGGTCACCTTGGCAACAAGAGCCTGGACTCTTACAGTAGTGCCCAAGTGTCAGCTACAGAAGCAAAGCAAATCAATCGCTTCACATGCAGACAGGGCTTACCAGGTGTTGGGAACAATCCACAACCATTATTCTAAGTATGGATTAATCTATCATTATTATGTTCTCAATAAATTTGCTGGCATTCCTGCATATCAACAGAAAAATGCACAGCAAACACAGTTGAAACAGCTACGTCATCTACCCGGTCAGAAGTGGTTGTAGTACGACAACAAAAGGTGCACCATAGACGGACAGATGCCTTTTCCACATACAGCAGTTGATCAATAAATGGTTATAAGCAGACGGCAACATGATGTCCAATCCACAAAGACAGATTAGCGTAACCGCAGCCTGTTTTTCTACATATCAACATTTTTAATCCATTTACGACTAAATTCTGCCTCATCTGTCACATAATGAATTTAATGTCTGTACTGTCACAACCGTCACCTCTCTGCCTCTGATGTCAGGACTATGAACTTTGTGATGCATATCTGACAGCTCAATATAAGAAGTGGTCTTCAGAGGATGAGAAAAAGAGTTCAGTCATTCGGGAGGGGCTCAGAGTCAAGCTGCTGCTCCTCCAAATCGAAAGGTGCCAGCTGAGGGTCTTTTTTTTTTTTCTCACCGTGTCCCCTGTGCGGTACGGCGTGGAACCTTTTCCCCCTGCAATGCTGAATCCCAGCCCCTTGTCATTACGGATGAGGCAGGTGGAGAACCGCTGCCTCGGCCCGCTTGGACTGTTCTCCAAGTTGAAGGCAAGGCCGCTGCTCCGCCTCTCTCGTGGGAAGTAGTCATCCTCGGGCCTCAGCGGCGTGGTGGTGATGGCGTTCTCCGGTTCCACCATGCGCTCCCGCAGCACCGTCATGGAGACTGTAGCAGCGGAGCTGCGGAGAGCTTCCACTGCTGTGTGATGCTCAGCTTCGTGGAGGTCTACTCCATTTACCTGAGACAAGCAGATTGTTCTGTTAAACAGAAAACAAACAAAACACTCTTCTACTCATCCTCCCTGTCACACACAGACATGCAGATGTTTACCTCCAGCAGTTTGTCTCCCACTTTAACTCCAGCTCTGGCTGCAGGACCCTCTTCAGACACTCTGGAGATGAAGATTCCCTAAAAGCAACCAAACATTAACACAGTCAGTCTTTGACCTCAAATACTTTCAAACCTCAACAAACCCCAGGTACCCAGCCCTACCTCATCATCTCCTTTGTAAGGCGTGGATCCTTTTCCACCAGCAATGCTGATGCCCAGGCCGCCTGTTTGTCGCACGATGGTGAGGGTGTGCTGCAAGTTGAGGAGGGGGGAGTCAACAATACGGGGAGTGAAAAACCATAAAAAACCCACTCATCTCGGGGTAAATTAGGAGAAAAATGAGCCCACAGCAATTTACTTTGTTTTGTTTGGGTTTATACAGGGTGTATCAAAAAGAATTATCTGATTTTGAAAGGCTACATTTTTAAAGTAATGGACAGAGAAAGAACCATGTGGTAAATTTTTTAAAATACATGAATATAAAGTTTTATGCAAAGCTTGCAATGTCCACAAGTGCTCAATGTGCCTCCCTCCAGACGCATGGTAAATGTCCATGAGATAGCCAAACTCCTTCCATACTTTAGTGAGCATGTCTGGAGTCAATGCTGTTGTTATGCTACCTACCGGCAACCACATGAAACTCGAATGTGCTCTTACTCATGGTACATGTTTCGATCGCTAATTGTTGAACAGCTGCAGGATCAAAGCACTTTAAAACTGGATGATTCTTTTTGATGAACCCTGTATTGTAAGTCGTGAGTAACCTCTTACAGCCAGAAGGTGGCGTCAATCAGTGCTGCGCCCTTTGTTTGTGCTGATGGATGTGTGGAAGGAGATAAACTCTGACTTCAGTGTCAGTTTATTGGCCTATGCCAGTTTAAATGGGAGGCAGATGGCTTTGTGTTTGCCTGACTTTTATTTAAACCACGAACGAAAAGTTTGACCCAAATCATCCACCAATTAACCAATGAACTGACATTGGACATGAATTCTAACACACTGTGTAAAAAATGCTTCGGCTGGACTCACTGAGACCAACATTTTTCCCAAAACAAAGTGTATTATGTGCGAATTGGAGTGTAGACTTGTGTACATTATGCATACTTGCAGGCCATGCAAAAAGGGGAGGAATGGAGACAAATGAGGTACAGATGGAAGGAAGTAACAGACAACAGTTTGCAGCGCCCTAAAGGTGGAGTCCTTGTTTTGAGACTCCAGTGTAGCTCATTGTGACTAGAGTGAAAACAAATGTTTCTTGCAAATTTTCATCACCCACACTAAACATACTAAATGTACCGATATACAGTGAATCATGCAAAAGAAAAAAAAAATGTAGATGGAGGGAATAAACAAAAACAAAAGCAAATCTGAAACAAGCTCTTTCTTGCATTTGAAATAACAGCCATGTGTTACAGATTTACACAATCAAAAATCGACTTTGTCATCCATCCACCGGTTATCCTGTTTGGAAGCTGGATTAAAACCTGGAGGAAGTTGGGAAAGTGACTTTGCCTCATCAGAGTGTAACCAGCCCATTCATTCCAGGGTGACAAGGCACTGGACAGGATGAAAAAGGAGCAAAGCAGCAGAAGCAGAGGAGAGGCAGAGGAGAAGCAGGGGAGAGGCAGGGGAGAGGCAGGGGAGAGGCAGAGTGTGCCAGAACCTGGACTGACTGAATATCTACAAACTTAACTCTTTATGGCACTGACAGTGTTTTATAGAAGGAAAAGAAAAAGATCTGGCTCAGCATGAAGAGGAGAATTCAACTACTACTAAATGCTGTTTTAAAGGTATGCCCTGTGACTGGTTTATAATAAAAACCCAGAAGGGAAGGATCAATGGAAAAATCGCAAATGTTGTGTTTAAAAGGCAAAAAATTTAATTAAAAATTAAATGTAATCAAGTGCCTGGCCCTCTGCTTTATTAGACTCCAAAAAGCACAAAATGCTGAGAATGAAACTCCATGTTTACTATCACAGGGTTAAAGTGTCCAAACTCCAGCTGTCCAGTAAGAAGAAGGAACAAATAAATAGTGTCCGTTTCAGTCCTGTATTCAGGTTCTGCCACACTGGCCCCTCCTGTGAATGAGCTGGGATTAGAGGGGTTCCCTAGTGATCGGCTCGGATTAACCGTGGATTTCTGTGGGAAGTTTTCTCCATTTCTGAGTATAGGTGGACAAATGAATGAGTGAATGAGGGACGGAAAGACAAGAGTGGATGGGAAAGAGTAGGTACAGACCTCTTCCTCCTCAATTCGAGCAGGTTCAATCAGCAGATTATTGACTTGATCAAATGACACCCCCTGTTAGGACAGGAACCAGCAAGAGGCATGCGGATTAGTCAGGCCAAAATAAAAATATGCACACAGACAGACACACCCAAAAAACCAAAACAAAATAAACAAAAAAAAAAACCTCCAGACACACCAGACACTCAACACGCCACTGTCTGCTTGCAGGTTGTGAAGCAGAAGTGAATCCACACTCACTCCCCAGCCACCAAAAGCAAAATACAGGCAGAGGTGGAAAGACAAGACCAAGGAGCTGAGCCAGAATGCAAAAAACAGTGCAGAGAGAGTGGACAAAAGAAGGCAAACGCTCCCAAACCAGAACAAGCCCAGCCTCCACACCATCAAGAGCAATTTCCTCCAGAAGCAAGAATTTAATTTAGGTAAAGAAGTCAGTTTCAGGCTAAAAAAAAATATAAACATAGCTAAACGAGTCACAGAAAGTGCAAAAGAAATGATGCTGAAACTGATTTACTAGAAGAACAAAGTCCCTACAAAAACCCAATGACAGAAAATACGACCCTGTGACACAAGCCAGGCTCGTTCGATGTCATGTTCCAGCTCTGCCAGTACATGTTCTGGTTGGTCCGAGTTCAGTCACACACACACACACACACGCACACATCCATACCCACACACAAAATACATTCATGATGATGATGTTTGATCATTAGGTTAAAAAGGATTTCTACAATTAGCGCGACACAAATCAACAGATCTCAATTTAATAAGTCTAATGATCAATAAGGACATTCATTGATAAGCAGCTCCCGAGCATCCTTCACTCGTTTCATTCATACTTTACAAGCATACAATGTTACAAAAGCAGTGTGCAAGTGTCAATATTCAATTAAATCAGCAGGTAACTGATGATAAGGTGCGCCAGTGTTGAGCAAGAAAGGCTGAATTTATCCACAAAAAAAAAAAAAAAAAAGCTTTAGACAAAGATCTGAATGCAGTCTTGTATGGAAACAAGGGATCACAATGGCCTGTGGTTGATTTATGTCGACTATGTCTGCATGCTTTCTGTGGGGGAACAGGCTAGGAGAGGCAAAATCTGAGGGGGCCAGATGAGGCTGTTGGTGAGTTTGTGATGAATGTAATGCATCACCCTGGATTTATAGCACAAGGGCAGGGCGGCTTCATCTCAGGAATGACCCTGCATGCAATGCCACATCCATCTTAAGTGAATGCAGCTTGCAAGGTAGCAAAGGCTCTCCATGCATAAAATATCAACTGTTTGCAAAGAGGCAACAAACAAGGAAAAATATATATGTAAAGTTTTAAAGCCTAAAATATGCTGACTTGGTGTCTACTGCATGTCCTGCTGTGATGATATATAACACTTTCTACATTCCTGAACTGCACCCTGCCAGTGTTTGGATTTCTCTTTTACCTTTACTTGGCTGGAGTTGACCTGATGCCGGCTGTCCTCTGCCTCCTCTATTCTGTGGCGGTGCTGAGGAGTGCCATCACTCTGCTCTTCCTCCTCATCCTCCTCGTCCTCGGCAGCCTGAGTAGAAGAGTTGAGGGCATCGGGACTGAAGCCCTGTAGCAGAGCGGCTACAGCCTCGGGTTTGGGCAGCTTGGTGATTTTGAAGTGCTTCTTGTAGTGTGGCGTGTCCTTTCTTATCAGACGCTTCTCCATGGGCCTCTTGTCTTCCTCGTCACTCCTCTCACCATCCTCGCCGTCCTCTTCGTGGTCCTCGTCCCCACCTCGGATGATGGGTTCTTCTGCAAAGTGCACAGTGGGCTGCGGAAAAGAAAGGGAAAGGATTTTAGAGTCTAACAGAAACAAAGACTGAATCCATGAAATGAAGAGAAAACCTATTCACCATTTACCTCAATGTACTCCACCTCCATCTCATCAAGGTCATCCTCATCCTGAGGGAAAGGGCCGTCCACACGGTTCTCCATGTGAGAGGCCTCAGTCACATTTTGTCTGTCCTCATGGGAGGTGGCCGACAGCGTACTGTTAGACACCTGCGAGTCATGGCTCTGATTGGAGAGGTCACTGAGCCTTTTTTCCTAAAAACAATGACATCGTTTTTATTATATCAGCATGTACCACACCAGCAGCTAGTCAGGCAGTATTAGAGCAAAATTTGAGTTTAGTTGTTTGTAATACTGGAGCTTAGCAGCAAGAAAAGAAATGCTATTTGCTTAATTTTAATTATTTATTTTTTTAAATTGGTGGTGACTAATATTTCTGATCGTTTTCATTAATCATTATTAAACGTTATGTACCTGTGGGTCCAGGGACCCATCCTCGCCCTGTCTGGATGTGTAGGCTTCATTCCTTCTCTCTTCAATCCCTTTCTTCATCTCCTTCAGCTCACTGGGATGTGGTGTGGCTCTGCGCTGAAGGCCCTGAAGAAAAGAAAAAAAAACAGTCATTTTATCTGATTTTCCTTTAAGCACAACATTATCCATTTTTTTTTAGCTTTTGTGCTGATGGGTCAGGTTTGCATTGTTTAGTTTTTACTCACTCTACGCTCTGCAGCAGCCTCATCATCCTCATCCACCTCAGTCTTGGTCTCCTCCTGGAACTGGATGACCGACACTCTGTTCAGGTTGCTGTCTGTCCAGCTACCATCTACACTGTTCTGCAGCAGGTTCTCTGCAGAGAAAGAGAGAGAGCAGAATGTGCCAGTTGAAATAAATATAATCTATGCATGCTTCTAACAGGTCTGAATACTAAAATGCTTATTTAAAGCATGATGCTTACCTAGGCTTGGGGAAGGCTGCTGGGGTAGCAAATAGCAGGTCAACACTTTCTCTCCTGTTCGCTCATCGTCCTCCGTCTGGAACTTGAGCATTGGCTGAGACTGGTTCTCTGCGAGCCACATGGCTTTCAGGTTGAGGTTTGTCAGGGCAAAAGGCAAGTTTTGTAATCTGGAAAAAAGAAGGTCGGGACAGATAGATGAGCTTAAAATTTCTAAGATTTTAAGGTGGATCTATTATTTCTTTCCTTCTTTCCTGTCAGTACACTCAGAACAGCACATTAGCTGGGATGGGGTCTTTGTGAGATGAATTGGAATTTCTTTTAACACGAATGTAAGAGCCAATGAGACTGCAGCAGGCATGGGAGACACGCAGCCCAGTCTCATCTCATAAATCTATTTGCGCTTTACCTCACATATTGTGATCTACAGGACCACAGTCATGGTTAAATGGCACTTTTCTACTCTACTTAAGCACACAACATGCCTCATTCACCTACTCGCACACATTCAGAAAGCAACTTGCCCGAGGATACTTTGGCATGCAGACTGGAACAGCCAGGGATCAAACCACCGACCTTCTGATTAGTAGATGACCTGCCGGTGACCGGTTGTTCACACCCCACCCCACAGTTTGACAACCACTGCTGTAAGGCCACTCTCTCTTGAAAACAGTGAAATGAGGGGGCAGCACGCACCACTACAAGACTAGCTAGGATTATTTTGAATCGCAAAGAAACTGTAGGAGAATGTAAGAACAAAAGTCTCTGAAATAACACTTTGACAGCGATAATTGTGCTTCAGATCATTCTAGTAACAAACAATTTGTACAAAGTCATACTTGTGATGAAATTAAGAACTACAAGTGCAAAAGTGTTGGTGCAACATCTTTGTTTTATCTATTTTGACAAAGACATTCTCCCCAGGTCTTCAACTTTTGCTGTGAAAGCTGCTGTGCATTATTAACGGTCTACAGTGTTAAGTAAGGGTACCTGTTTCCAGCCACATCCAGCACATGCAGCTCCGTGGCATCTGCAAGCTCAGCAGGCAGTTTGCCCAGGCGATTGTCTCTCAGTGAGAGGACGTTGAGGCTGGCACAGCCGCCCAGCTCTTTGGGCACACTGCCCAGCCGGTTGCGGTCTACATTCAGGTTGGTCAGCTTCTTCAGCTTGCCCAGCGAGCGAGGAAGCGACTTTGAAAGCGAAAGGGAGGGAGACGGAAGCCATTAATAATCATTGGAATCAGTGATGCAACGTAATTATTGTTAATGGGACTTAGTGGGTGTGCATGAACCCCTAATAGGTCAAATGCAGGGCTGCAGGAAGCAGTTTACACTGTGCGTCCCTACCTGTAGCAGGTTCTCCGTCAGGACAAGTTCTGTGAGGTTTTCACACTCGCCTATTGAATCAGTCAGATGGGTCAGTCTGTTCTGGTCCACCTTCAGGATGGACAGCTGTTTCAGAGACCCTGCAGACAAATCACAGTAACATTTAGCAAATTGCAACGTCATACACAACATCGTACGCTTCACTACTGGGCTGCACTATATTTCATTCAGATCACATATGTGTTTTTTAATATATCTGTGTGTGGATATGTGTGATTTTGAGCAAGGGTTTTATGCAGAAAAGCACAAATGAGAAACAAAGACAGAGGCTGCAGTGGGCAGTTCTCATTGTTTTTAAATCTGTTTTACTTCACTACTAAGAAATTATTTGTATTCTTTCCGCAGTAAGGGCAAAGTAGAACCAACAGCAGTAGCACAGACTTAGCCCACATTACAGCTTATTTATGATGCGTCATCTAAGCTGCAATATGTAGACGTGGGTTTGCAAGACTCACGGACAACGTACTGTAAAATATGTTAATCTAATTAGTCCTTGCATGTAAACACATATCTGCGCTTCATTCGCATCATTTTTCCAGTAGGGGGCAGTGCTGTTCTTGTTTAAGATCACACTAGAGCCATATCCCAGTGTATACCTAATCAATATGGCTTCATGATTAGGTGCAAAAACTTTCACTGACAAGATAACACACACTTTGTTTACAGGAAGAACATTATTGAATTATTATTGAATTATTGAGTTAGTTACAAAACAAAGGTAATAAATACCAATACAGAATATGAAAAAAAACCTTCCTTCCCCTGGTGTTTCTCACCTATGCTGTCCGGGATGACCTCCAGCAGGTTCTGTGTGAGCAGCAGGTCTGTGAGAGCCAGGAGGCCATTCAGCTCTGAGGGGAGCTCCTCCAGACGATTCTCCGACACATCCAGACACACCAACCTTCGAAGGTTTCCCAGCTCCTACACACACACACGCACACACAAAAATACATAAATTACCACTTACAGTGAGCTATGGAGTCGAAATACAATTAGTATTTTCACAGCAAACAAAGAGAAGAAAACTGCTAGTGGGA
>VUQG01002596.1:0-15013 GCA_015106755.1 Etia nguti
GTATAATTAAAAAAAAAAAAAAAAAAAGTCTGGAAAATGATGGGGAAATTTCACTTGAACACATCTCAGAAGTGGAACCCATCTGGCTTCTGTGAGGATTAGAAAAAGCCTTTTGCTTTTTTTTGCTCATTTGGCTTAAAAATTAAGATTGAGGTCATCATTATATGTTGCTTCAGGCTGCATGACATGATGGATGGAAGTGATAGGAAATATAATACAGAGACACACAAACACGTTTGAGGTTCTTTTCAGAGCTGGACACATTATCCAGCATGGTGACAGAGCACATACTGACGTACTAAAGGGCCAAATGTATGTGAGCATTACCGGAGAGATAAAATATGCATGACCCACTTAGCTAGGTGAAGACACTCAGGACTCTAAACACTGATGCTGCTGATGTAGCTACAGCCTCAATATCCAGGTCATTCACTCAGGTTTGTGTGCCTTTTTATGTCTTCAGTGTTCCGTGTAGTTTAATGCAAAGCTGGGGGAAAGTATTTTTGGCGCTTTCTGATTTTTTAGTTTTTTGCATACTTGTCATACTTGCATGTTTTTTAACTTTTTTCCCTTAAAATCATAATTTAAAAACTGCATTTTGTATTAGGCAGGTTACCTTGTTATATCTTGTTATCTTCTTATGTTATCAGGTTAAACTAGAAAATGTAACAAATTTGAGGACAGAAGACGAAGATGACAGAGGATGTGTAAATGATGTGCTAAGTTATCTGGTTAATGTAATATTCTTTGACAGTAGATTAAACTGTTTTTTGCTCTTTATCTTCTTTGTGTTTTTGTTTAAAGGCTGTGTGAGAATACTGGACATAAAAAATTAAAACTAAGACATTTTGAGCATTTTATATGTGGACAGCAGGTAACTGCAAAAACCTGTGCAGTCTTACTATGTTTGAGAGCCTGCAGCGCACCTCGCCTGTTATCAAAGAAAAGCATATTAATGAGGTGTTGTAGCTGCTCAGATTTGCTTTGATCATTGCAAACACTACACTATTACTAAAGCACTGTGTAACTACTGCAAATGTCTGTCCTTAGTAGCCCTATAAATAATATCAGCAGACAAACACACACATAAAGAAAATCCTGGCACTCCTTCCTCATTCTGAATCCTCTATCTCGGCCCACGTGGTGGTCTCCGTGATCACTGTTTGGTTTGGTCAATAGTTTAGATGTATAAGCTGACGATGCTCTTTTGCATCACTTTCCAAATTCCTCTTGGATCTGTGTGACATCTGCTGACAGCACAGGTCAGCTGATCACACGGCCTGTCCAACGCAGTACGAATCAATTTTGGGAGTTGTTTTGACGTGAGTCATCTCTCCACTCCTGCACGGTTACATCAGATTTTAGTGTTTAAAGGCTGATAACAAACCTAAGGAAGAAATCCCATCAGCGTGCAGGGTGGGGCTAACTTGTCAGAGTTGGCCATCAGAGAAAAGGTTTAGCTGTACGCATGTTGAAGGCTCTTTTTTTTAACCTAGGCACTCATTCCTGCTCAGTGTACTCCATGTGTGTCACAGTAAAACCACACATAAAATATTGGCTGTCGGGTTCTGAGCATTTTTGACTGTTGCCATTTGGCATTTTAAAACCAGATGTGTAGAGAGAGGGGGGCAGGTTTGACAGCAGAAGTCGTCCTTAAAGCCTCGCCAGCGGGACTAAAAATCTAAATAAAATGGACTAACAGGCCCGTTGTCTTCTCATGTTGTGATTCTGAACAACTCTATAAATACACCATGTGCCTTTAAACATTTTACGCAGGCTCATGAAATTACAGCAAAACAAAATGTGCCTGCAATCCACTGGTGTACTGCCAAGCAGCAGACATAAGCACAACATGACACAATTAGCTGTTCACTCTGGTGCAGAAAGCAGTGCCGTACCCTGTCTCATTGTTCCTAGAGCCAAATCTAACCTTTACCTTTAATATTTGAAGCCACTGGAGCGATGTTCTGAATCACATTACGTGTGCTGCGTCATAACGGAGCTAAAAACACTCCTGTTTAGATGTTTAGATGAGCCTTTTAGTGGACTAGTTCCTGATCCTACATTAGCATTTTATTCAATTTCTGCTTCTTCAATTGATTGTAATTTTGAGGTTTCATCATTTTTAATGGCCTACTGTTAATCTTAATCATTATTTAATTTCATTTCTGCTTCTTTCGTTGCTTTTTTTAAAAGTTAAAACTGGCTTCTGTGTGTCTGTTACTGATTTTTTGCTCGTTCTGTGGTAACTCGTGCTTTTTGGATGAAATGTGCTTTATATATGTCCTTGCTTTGCTAGGTAAAACACCTGGTAAGTGCACTTAATGAACTTAATGAAAATATCAGTGAGCAAATTCAAATTCAGTGTGCCTGCAGCATTGTTCTATAGCAATGCTCCATCTCACTGAGCCTTTCTTTGAGGGAGTGCATGCCCACACTCGCCTGCACCTGACGGGGAAGTGGGGAGGTTCAAAGAGAGTCCCATACACCCACAAAGGCATGTTGTTAATGACCCGTCCTGGACAATACCACAAAAGCGCTACAAATCAAGCCTCGTGCCTGCAGTTACACTTTAAGCATTTGCCTGGATACTCCCTGTGCATTTTACCCGAGTGGGAGAGAACCTTCCTGTCAGCAAAAGCAGAGTTTTAAATTGCTTTTCTCATTGTATAACCACAAGAACACAATGCTTTGGTTTTACAGGGCGAGTGCACATATTTGGAAGGCACACTGCTGAAGTCAGAGTCTGAATATAACTACAGCTGCCACAATGTGGGTGTCAAGCATGTCTGCAGTTGGTGGGGAAAAAATCTCCAACTGATTTCCTTGCAAGCAGATGACACTGAGGGCTGGAGTGGATCGCATCTTCTGAGAGTGCAGATGGAAATAAGCATGAGGTTTCCATAACAGCTCTGAGACAAAATGTTTTTCACGTCGAAGTCAGTCATTTCCAGGGGCCAGATTTGTCTCCATGAAATTAATTTTCACATTAACAGCTGTATCTGCTGAACACAAAATGCCACGTCAAAGCTTGGAAGGATGTCCCAGAATGAATGCTTTGGAAAACACAGCTCGTTAGATGAGATGACTGATAACACTTTAATTTTTATATGTCAATAATGAAGCTACATGTAGTAAGCTCAGCATAAAACCTGGAAACAGACATCTCTGATTGTCACTTCATTTCTTTAAATCCTTTTCAAATTGTTTCCAATATTTATGCCGAGTTAAGGATCCAGAACAAGGACGAAGCATCACCTATGAAGATGCTATGGACAAAGATTCTCTTGTAAACTGCTGATGGTAGGAGTGGATGTGACAATTTGGAAACCACCCCCTGAAATAGCCAAAGTAAATACCAACATTTTATCACTACTTAATCAGCTGTTCCCCAAAGACCTGTGAACAATACGTGCATGTTTTTGTAAGATTTTAAAGACTTTTAACTTTAAAGCAAAAATATTTCTGCTATTTTGCATTTGGTTTAATTCTGTTTATCTGCAGGTTTTTTCTTGTCATATGAGTTAAACCAGCCACTCCCCTACCTTCAAGCCTTAATAAAGTCCAAAGAGGTACTAAAAACTTTTTTTTATTTACCAGTCTGTAAATAAGTTGATTTGACAGCCTCTACCATCTCCAAAAACACCGCTACACCAGAAAGTTTATAATGAAGAGACTCACCAGTTAAAGAATCCTGAGTGGAAATCTAGGTCAGAGTTGAATAGCACAAAAGATACCCATTGTACAACGCATGTCCTGCCCCTGACCCAAAATGCCAATAATCTTCTCCATAGCGGTCGAACACATCCAGCCAATCATCCTTTTGCATTGATTCAAACCCATGCATCGTGAAATATCTGGACATTTAACTGCCGACACATATTTATTTCAAGGGGAATGGTCATTAATTTAAAGTCCGAGTTTTAATGGCATTTGAATCACGGAGTATTTTGAAGGTCTTCACCTTGCTAGGTTAGCTTAGTGACTGCAGCCTACAATTCCTTGGAATTTGTAAGCCAATAAGTTTACACACAAATACGAACGCTGTATTTTTAAACAATGTAACAAAAAAAGTAAGCATAATCATACAAAACAACAGTTAAACACTTATATGAGGAAACAGAGTTCAAAATCATTAATGGTTAGACAGATTTTAAATCACCTCAACATATGAGGTATTAAGATAATTCTTCTTTATTACTGTCATACAATTACCTTCTTTCAAAGCATCACATTGCTTCAGGTAGTTATTAGGTAGATTTTTATTATCAAAATACTGATTACAGCAGCTTTAGACATCAAACACAAGGTTTTACATTAGTTTTCTCGACTTATCTGAACCACAAAGCTGCTGTTCCTGCTCAGGACCCGCTCCATTATTATTGTGGTCAAAATGGTTTATAATGGAACATTTATCACAATAACTACAGAAAACATGGAAAAGATGGCATGTATAACTTTACATTGTGTTTTCTGTTCTGGAAAATAAAAAAAAAATAAAAAAAATTGAGGTAACAAGAACATTTACAATCATATGTGCATTAATAACATAATAATAATATTTGATTTTTTTAAACATTGTGAGAGAGTCAGCTCCAATGCAACATGTGATACAGGGACTGAGTGATGCGTCCATTTGTCTTTTGGGTTAAACACCACCCTGCCTCATGCCCAGTCAGTCACATTGCTCACATACAGAGTCACTCCACCCCTCCGCCTGCCCTCTGGCAGTTGGCAGAGTGGTGTCATCTCGAGCTCTCAGCTGTTACTGTGGCGTACCATTGGCTGGACCGGCAGCTGCTGGGGACTGTGCCAACACTTTCTTCTATATCACTTTAGAGCATCAGGAAACCCACAAGGACAAAACATATGGGTTTTCAAGAATTCTGGCATTTGATCACCACCACCACCACCACAGTGGATAAATACTGATTATGATTCATTTCCGAAAACATCCAAACATTCCTAGGTCTGATTGGCCAACATAAACACAGAAATAGAGACTAAATTGGTGCAAACATTTAATTTTCATCCTATTCATTCTAAAAGTGCCAATCTAAAAATGGCAGCAATCACAGTTCATCTGAGTCAAGATGTACGTATCTACAGTGCAGTCTGAGCTGGAAGCGTCACACAGGAACCCAGACTCTGAAGTCGTTGTAAAAGAAGGACTGCTTTGACAAGAGCTGTGGGTTATAGAAACCTGGAAGGACAGAGAAAGTTTTACTTAATGCTTTCATGAATGCAATAACAACTACTTTGGCTGCTCCTTTATTCATAAGGGATTGCTCCACATGTTTGGTTTGGCAGATCTTTTTTTTTTGTATCTTCTCCTGGGATCATAGCAGGGGTCTGTGCTAGTTAGGCAAATGTGTAAACTGCTACTCTACCAATTTATTAATGACGCCTTATATAATCAATTTCATTTTAATTTTATAACACCAAATCACGACAGTAGTTGCCTCAAGACATATATATTAACGTAAGACCCTACAGTATTAGAAAGAAAGTCCAAAAATCACATGACCCCCCTTAATACAAAATTAGAATATTTGAGTGATCACTTATTCTTGTTAGGAAATGGTTGTCTGCACAACATCCACTCTGTGTATACAGAAAAGTTTTAACTGGCACCTATTTTGCTAGATTTAAAAAAATATATTTGCATGTTGTCCAGGAAAGATAGCTAACGTTAAATACAGCAGATTCAATCCAATATCACAATAACTGTACCGAGGAGCTTTCAGACTACAGAACGGCCAATGCCTGATCTGAGTGTGCTGGACATCTACATTGCCATGTGCACCGGTGTTGTTTAGGTCCCAGAAAATCAGAGATCAAATGCATGTGAGAAAACTGCCTCATTTAACTTATTACCTGGTCCTGGGATCTCATCAGCCACTGGCTTTTGGGGTATTCTTTGAGTTCTGGATGCAAAAGCAGCAGTGGGTATGGACTGCTTTGATAGCCTGTCATACTGCCCTATGTCATAGTGCCCAGGGCCTGGCAAAGGAGGATCCTTAGGTACAGTCTGAGGAGGTGCTGCTATTGCCAAAAAATATCTTCTCCTTCAAACACACATAAAAGGATGTAAATTTTAGATAATCAAAAAAAAAGTAGTGAAACTTAAATATTTTATGGTTACTTACGGAAGGATGGTCTTCTTCACTGGGGTGGGTGCCTGATGGGGGCTGTAGGCCCCCGGGCCCGGCACACGGTGGTTGGCTGGAGGAAGGATTCTGTGAGTTTTTGATCTGAAGGGTGACGAGACCGCCTTTGAACCATGCTGGATTAAACTGCTGTTCACCTCGTAGTGGCCTTTTAGAAGTTTTTAATATTAAAAACTTAAGTGCAAATTTAATAAGAGGCTAAAAAAGACAAAACTTCAAAGCAGACCTGGTGATGGCACATTTTTGTTTGGGCAAAATGAATCCCGTGTTGTTCTTGAGAGGAAAGGTGATGTACCGACCACTGAGGAGATACTTACTCTCCTCACACAACTGACCTGTGCAGAAAGAAGAAACGACACAAAATACACAACAGGATCTCAGAGATTACACCCTGAATCAACTTTTATAATCAGCACACATACATCATACTGATTTGGAGCTGGAGTTATATGTTTGGGACCATCCATCTGCAGAGCTATGGGCAGCCTGAAGACCCTGGAGGCTCCAGTGTTGAAGTCAGATTTATTTATGAAGGAACTCTGTAGGTTGTATGCATTTGGGCCTGGAGTGGGTCTCTGTGGCCTTCTGTCAGCCTGGAAGAGAGGATGAAGTGATGAAGACATTTAAAAGCAGCAGGGGATTAAAATGTATTAGACTAAAAGTAATCGGGTAAATCTAAACTGAGTATTGGAGCCATAGCTAACACTGATTTTAAGATTTCTTCTGTGTCACCTTCATTATAAGGCTTAAACATGTTTTGTGGCTCAATACTTTTTTTGGTCACAAATTGCTCAGAAAAGGATCCTTTGACATTAAAGGTTGCCAACTCCTGCCAGATTAGGGTTGCAGTGAAACTGAAGTCTCTTAACATAGGATGAATGGCAGGGTGTATACACCAATCTAACAATGATAAGATAACTGTATTGTCTCCCATAGGAGAAAATCATCCTGGATCAAGCAATAAATAAAAAGGCACACAGACAAAATCCACTAGCAATGATGCTGGTAGAAAAATAACTTACAGGGTAATTAAGGATTTTTTTTAAAGCCCTATTGGGGCAAAAAGTATGATTTAACAAAACAAAACCGATTTGACTAGTAGAAATAATCAACAAGGCTTCAGAATAAATGCCCAAAGGCGTTTCAAGATGATACCCAGTGGACCTCCTGACCTTGGATGGGACAAAGCCGGTGGTGCCTCTTTTTGAGAAGGAAGGACTGTTGACTTCAGTGCTGGTAAAGCAGTCGTAGGTTCCCGGTCCTGGACTTTCACTCTGATGCACAAACATCACACACGTTATTTATGCGGCACTGTTATTATTATTCTTTTAATATGCTTTGAATTTTGATGGAGTTAACTTCCTACCAGGCTGATTTGAGAAGCAAACCTCTTAGCCTGGGTGGAAAAGCCCTTCTTTTCCTGATGTGTTGTCATCGCTATTTGGTACGTAGCTTGTATTGGACATCTTTTACCATCTACGAGATAAAAGAAACCATTATGTCACGTTTTCAGCTTAAGAATTTATAACGATTTTCACTTTGGACTCACTCGAAGCCATCTGACGCTATTCGAGCTCCTTGGAGTTTTAAAGCAGTTGCTATGGTGATGTGAAAACAGATCTATCCCGAGACTCCAGCGCCACCTGTCGGTGAAATGGAGGCGGGCTTCTTTATTGTACCGAGTCTCTTCTGTTTGTTTCGAGATTAATCGGCCATCCGTCATGGCGATGCATGCGAAGGCGACTCCGCCGCAGATCCCGGACACTCGCCGGGAGCTTGCTGAGCTCGTAAAGAGGAAACAAGAACTCGCCGTAAGTAGACGTTAAGGTGGTTTCGTTAAAAATAAAACTTGCATTTAGTATTTCACCGCGTGAAATTTTCTCGTGCGCGCTGCTAGCCGAGGCCCCGCTACATGCTAAGCTAATGTTAGCCGGGGCTAACGGTAGCGGCTAACTTAGTTAGTGGGTCGACAGCGTTGTTTGGCTGATAACGTTTTATGAAGAGTAGTGTTAGTAGTAACAAGACTCCATGCAGCTCTCTGAATATTTATTTTAAGCGTTTTTACGCCTACCGACTTTACAGCAGCGCTTTTGACAAAATATTCTAACAACTTAGCGTAGCTAAATGTTAGCAGCCGCCCTGCTTGGCCAAGTTCTCGCGATACGTTGGTGTCACATGTGTATTGTGTACATCCAGGCAGATACCTGTGATATTGTTGCTTCTCTGGTATGAGGAATAAATCAGCATTGTGACAGACATCGCTATCTTCACTTTTCCGCGCTCACTGAATTCTTTCTGCAAATGCAAGTGAATAATTAAGACTTAAAAAATGAAATATTTTATTCTCCTAATTTGTGTGTATATAAATAAATGTCTGTTAACAGTTTACCTGCCAGGTTGATTAATGTAATGACTAAAGCTCAGATATCTAACATTTATTCTTTTCCTCCATGTTCTTCGCTGTCATAGGAGACATTGGTGAACTTGGAAAGACAAATATATGCATTTGAAGGCAGCTACCTAGAAGACACCCAGATGTATGGCAACATCATCAGAGGATGGGACAGATACCTCACCAACCAAAAGTAAGCAGTTTGGTGGAAATGCATTTACACTAAATGAAAAGTGAGCCATTGACTTGTATTAGTTACGCACAAGCCAGTAGGAGGAGGAAGAGTACAGCCGATGGCTGAAATCAAGTTACAGTAAAATTATAAAGGGAAAAAAAAACTACATCTAGTTGATGTTAAAGTAGTACGTCCAGCTAACAGCTTTTTTTTTAAGTTAAAATCTGGGAAAAAAAAAAAAAAATGTCTGAAGGATTTTCTTTTCTTTTCGTAAGGAAAAACTTAAAATAATTATATATATGCTATTTTCTCTTAGGCCCAGTGTGGGCATTTGGAGCCACTTTTGGACCAAACCATTGTTTGAATTTTTTACATTTTTGTTTGCTTGTTTTAATTTAACAGGAACTCCAATAGTAAGACAGACAGACGGAATAGGAAATTCAAAGAAGCCGAGCGTTTATTCAGCAAATCATCTGTTACATCAGTTGCAGTAAGTCTTTTGCTTATTATGTTAAACAGATATGCTGCATAATAGCAAAAAGCACTTACTAAACTGTTCCATCTGTGACATTTTTACAGGCAGTGTGTGCACTTGGTGGGATACCAGATCACATGAATGAAAAGCGTGAGTTTTGCTTTTGAGCTAAGCAGCATTAAAAGTTTCTATTTCATGGACTGGTAGTAATTTTGTGTCATTTACCCTGTTGTTTTGATTTCTTCAGGTGAGGCAGGTAGCGGCACAGAAAGTGATACCTCTCCAGATCTCCAGAACCAAGAAAACGAGCCCAGCCAGGAGGACACGGAGGATGTGGACTCAACGCTGCAGGACCTGAAGCCTCAGAAGGCTGCCTCCTCCTCCTCCTCAGGCAGCCACCACGGGAGCCACAAGAAGAGGAAGAACAAAAACAGACACAGGTATTAATAAAGGAATGAGACACTGTGGGGTCAGCATGCTGTTAAAATCTCCTTGCGTTTTTTGATTACAGAGCTACATCTGTCTATAGTCGTTCATGTAGACTGCTCTTGACACAAAATTCCTGTATACATCAGAGTTTCTACGAGTAATGAAACCCCAAGGGCTTCAATCAGAGACACCGGGGAGTCTATTTCCCATTTCACTGCCTGTACCTGCGAGAGCTCATTGAATTGCGTTGTTCACAGAGAGATCACAAAAAGTGATCTAGTGTGGCTAGAATAAGTGTGCAGCTTGGATTCCAGTAGCTCCTGTGTTGTTTTTTTGCTGCCTTTGTGCGTGTGTACACAGTGGGGGGTATTTAAAGGTATTTTGTGGGCAGGTCAGTATAAAAGCCGTATTTTCTCTTCCAGTAGAGTATTACATTTTCTCGTGGTTGAGTGAAAGAGCATGCTCCTGGACAGATTTAGGCATGAAGAAGTATTCACACTTTGAGACCCTCAGCACTCACTATAGTCTTCTACTCAGTGACAGTTGAGGGAAAAACAAAAAATCAAAAAGGGAAAAAAGGAGTAATAGCAGGGAAATGAATGTGATCATTGGGGTTTTTTTACTGAATGCACCACTTTTTCCTCCTGTTTCAGCATCTCCCTCTGTTATCTGACACTTGCAGATCTGCTTGTACACTTGCATCTCCAGCCCGAGTACACACAGCTGTGCTGGAGACACGAGAGTTGGTCGTAATTAGTCAGTGCACAACAAGCCAAAAAAGACATTTTGGGTGTGCTGGCGTTCTCATGCATGACGAAAGCAATCATAAAGCAAAGAAAAAACCAAAGTCACGCAATAGCACAGACTAACCAGTCGAGGCAGCAGTAGATGAATAACATGTTTTCCGAGATAAAATTGCTGCTTTTTGTTGTTGTTGTTGTTGGCATCTGGAGTGTGGCAACTGAAGATGTCTTACAGCAGGTTAATTGAAGTGTTTGTGACATTTGAGCTTCTGCTTGCAGAGAGAATAGAGGGTATTGTATTTTGGTATTCATCTTAAGATGTTTCTAGTCCACATCACCAAGCTTTACAGTCTCAGAATAACCTGGTTAATTTTTATTTATTTTTTTTAACTTGTGAGCTTCTAAAATAAAAATAAAAAGGATTGGATTTAGCTTCTTGGTGTTGCCATCCACAACAGGGAGTGTACATGGTTTCACTAGTAAACATTACTCTAAATTCTTTTTATTTTTCTTAAAGAAATTTACTGTGGTCAACCAAAATTAGACACATTCAGAGCGGGTGAATAGAGGGTCAATAAATGACAAGTTTGTTAAGACAAATTAGGTTTAACGTGTCATGTCGACATGTTTTTTTGTTGACTCGGGCCCCACTGTTTATGCCTACATATGAACACAGCAGGTTCTCCTCCTAACACGGCGTGAAGGGGTGGGGCTCTCACTCTCTAAAGTCTGGACTGCATTTTTATATACTCGTAGGGCTTTAGGCTCAGGTTGGTAAACTAACAGCTGCTGCTCTCTTCCCTCCCCTAATGCTGCTCCCTCAGTCCTTCTGCCATGTTTGATTATGACTTTGAGTAAGTCTGAATTTTACTTCCTGCTCCTGTCATGTTTACATCCTGCCTGCTACTAACCCCATCATCAACTTATCCACCGTTTTCCTCTCCTCTATGCCCTCTTATTATTATTATTTTGATATTCTTCTCTAAGTATTTTCTTTTTCTTCTTTCTTTTTATATTTTGGTTTCAACTTTCAACTTTTAATTTTTACTTTGTTCTATTCTTTTATTTGATTTGAATAATTTTTTATTCTGGGTTTTTTTTTGTTTTTTTTACTTCAATTTTTGTGTTTTTATGTTTACTTGTTTAATTTTTACATCTATTTGTATTTTAATTTTTAATTCAATTTTTGGTTTTTACTTATTTTTGCATCAGTTTTAATTATGTTTTAATTAAGCTTTATTTTAACTTTAACCTTTTTAATTTTAACATTTCATTTTATTTCAATTTTTACTTTTTATTTTTACATGATTTGATTTTAATCACTTATTTTCTCCTTCTGTATTGTTAGTTTGAATTGAAGCCTGCTTATTATTTTGCAGTCATACTGCATGTCCAACACTTCATTCTTTGATATGTACATATTTTCTTAAATGCATGCCAGCATCCAGCACTCTGAGCATCATTAGATTTTCTTGCTTGTTGATGGGTTTTCCCACATCTTTCTGCCCAGATTCATTACAGTTTTGCTTCTTCAGCTCCACTTGCTGGGTTGCTCGTTAGATGACGGATTGGTTAGAAGGTTGTGTATGAGCAAGAACAGTCATGCGGTCATGTAGTTTTATTGTTACCAGGCTTATTTTTTTATTTTTTAGGCTTTTTCATGGTACAGTAGTGGCACCGCTTTTCTCCATAATTCCCGTCAGAAGCAAGATTTTAATGTGAGATGACTAACGCTGTCGAACTTTGTTCTTGTTTCAGGTTTGACATGAAGGTTAACAAGAAACCCAGAGCCGTAAGTTCACTGTTCTGTTACACTGAGACACTTTAATGTCTTTGACATTTACTGGGCTGCTTTTGTTACTTGTAGTGAATGTTTTGCTTTACTTTTGCTTTATTAAATCTATTGGACAGAGCTATTTGCTTTATAGAGGCTAGATGGCCTACTGTATTTTATTCATACATTAAAATAAATTTCTTAATCAATTAGTTCTGTTATTCTGTTCAGGTCAATAAAATATACTTTATTTATGGTGACATTTTTCTGTTATTGAATTGATTTGGTTTTATTATACTCTGTTTTGGTTTTTAGTCGTTTAAACATAACAGGTTGTGTTTGTATCGTTTCAGCAGCTGCGACACATGAATTTTCCAAATTTGGGGATTAAAAAAAAATTACAGTTAATCATTTCATCTTTTAATAAAATGGCAGCAGATAGTTTAAATTCAGAAGTTTAGATCAACTGACCAACAGCCTGAAACCTTAAATATTCAGATTCCTGTCATCTATGACGTTTTTGTTTTCCTTAACTAAAAACAACCAAAATAAGTATTTCTTTAATTTAAGCAACAATTACTTTATTCAACTGATTAATGAATAACTGTAAGTATGACTCGGCTCTTATTTTTATGTGCAGGATTACTCGACTTAAAACACCTGGAGGACCTGGACACATGAGGATACATGAGATTTCTGGACTTTTTTTAAAAATCACTCTTCTTTTTTTTGTTGTTGTTGTCGTCATCTTTCAGCCTGTACTGTGTACATCAATTGAAACATTCCCCTCACCACCTACCACTGGATGGGGTTCACTTTTTGATCTACCTTCAGTAGAAATATGGTGTTGCTTGTTACTTGTCGCCCAGTGGGGCTCTCCGCCAGTAACACATCATCTTGTATAGTGTTTTTTTTTTAAAAAAAAGAAAATGACTGTATTTATTGTGTAGCTAATTTTCTTGTTTCCCATTGTAAGAAATTCTGTTTTTGTTAAGCATTACATGGTCAGATTACCCTCAAATGCCCCAAATTCTTTTATGACATTGTTTGATTGGCAAAAAAAATAAAATACTTCAGCAAGAATATGTTTTGGTTATTAAAACATTCGAGGTATGTGGCTGATATTAAAATGTCATGACGGGAAGACTTCATTTAGCCTAATGTTCCCACACATATAGCACATATATGAGTGCAAACATCAACAGTGTTTATGTGACTAGTGCAGAAAATAGCCGGCACATTCTCGTCTGTCAGTTCTCAGCTTGTTTTCATTAAAATGTTTATTTAAGTACACAAGAGCACAGTCTGATGGTTGTCAGGCACATGGTCGTGCGGATCGTCTTAGTCCTAAACTTGAATGGCTTGATAAAATACTTAAATATCTTTTACTGTATTTTGTGAAATGTTTGAAAGATGAACCGTCTAGCATTCCTTTTTTCCACTAGGTGGTGCTAGAAGACAGAAGCAGGGTGACACTTGACATTGTCATGGTTATTTCCCTGTTTAGTTTGGGCTTTTATACATAAACATATCAGGCTGAGAAAATGCTATACAATTACTCAAAATCCAGGGGTCAGTGCAGAACCAAGTCAGAAACTTTTGGAAATTGAGGGCAGGATTTAAACATTAACTAGCTTTCACTTGCTACTTTTGCCAGACAAGTTCACATTATGCTAATTAAGTTTATGAATGTAAAGTAAAGTCACCTTGTTTTAAATCTCAAGGCTATAGCAGTGCGTTGCTGGGAGATGACTGGAAAAAAAAATCTGACATTGATCACTTCTCGTATTTTATTTTGGTCTTAAATATTTGTGATGAACTCCTTTCCTGTTCAACTAAACAGCATTTTATAAAGCGGGCCACATGCTGTTGTCTTTTTAGAGGACTCCACACACATCCTCTAATGTTTGTTTGTGTTAATGTCCCCAAATGACCATGGCAAGAAAACTTGCACTATAATTACTATAAAATCAGAGGACAAAGCTTCCTCAGATTCAACATAGTCTGATCTACGTTTTTCCATAGTCTGTATATAAAAGATGGCCATAACCATGGTCACTTCAACAATCCGTTTATGGAATATGAATTCTGGCCATCCATAAGCACAAACCTATGCAGGCTGTATCACCACATTATTTGCAAGATAATTAGATTCAAAATGCAGAGAAGCCACCAACACCATAGACATTCGGGCTCAGTCAAGCCTAAAGACTACTCTCCGACCTCCCTGCTGACCACTGGTTGCTAAGGAAAAGTGTGCATTTCCCAGGCAGGTTCCCGGTTACCCCCAGGTGAAGAGGATGCTGCATTAAAAACAGTTGCCCACAGTGTGCATCAAAGATACCGACTTGCTTGCAAACACTTGCTACTTACTCGTCGAGGAGGAGTGAAACTTAAAGAAGTCAAACCGTCAATGGAGAATTTTCCCCTATGAAAAAAAGGTCACAGACAGGAAAGAGCTTTGTAGACAAGCTGGCGTCTTCCATGCAAACTACTGATAACCACGAATTCGTGCAAGCAACAAAAGCAATCACAGGAAGGTTTTCCTAGCAACTGGTGGGTGGCAGGGAGTCGCTGACTAGTCCTAGGCCTGTGTGACTGAAGCCTTAAGGAGAAGTTCATTGGCATGAGCCAATTTAACAGCTTCTAAGGTATTTACAAAATAGATATTTTCTCATGGGAGTCACAGGGGGTTCACTCTCTTTTGGGTGACCCTTGAGTGGCAACATCTTTTAGCCCCTTGGGTGCTTCACAGGTGTTTGGTTAAAGATGAGGCAACACGTCAGGATCAGCACGATTCTGTTTGAACATGATCTTTGGATTAAACCGCAGAGACATACTGAGGTCTTTGATTT